>JAFVLL020038762.1:0-37864 GCA_021397915.2 Tor tambroides
GGGTTGAATGGCTCTAACAGGATGTGCACATTTTAATGGAATCTGATGTTTCTCTTGTTGAACTAATGAACTGATTTGTCAGAGGCTAATAAAGCCAATGCGCTTCACTTTCTAGGCTCTAAGAGTAGCTTTCAGTCAGCTTGTTTGTTTATTTATCTTTTCTCATCCCACTGAATAGTCCTGTACTTGGAGCTCAGAAATGAAGCAGGCCTAGAGGCTTCTGAGCCAATCTAGTTTTTTCTGTCATTGTTATGGTCTCTCATAAAGGAGCTCTTGGATGCGGCTTGCCTGAGGGCGATCAGAGAGAAAGCTAATGAAAAACTTGAGTGGAGCGGACTAAACATCACAGACTCTGTGCAGAGAACATACACTACAGACTTACAAGGGAGCAGCTTGTTTCTGAACTGGCAGGGAACACAAGTCTTTTTTGTTACATCAGAACAGAATAAATTATTCTTGCATACAGACATCCTTATATGGTGCTTAATATGGGATTGTGATGGTTCTAGTTTTGTTGATGAAAGAATATTAAGTTAAAAGTGCCTCAGGAGCATTTACAACATGTAGGCAATTTTAATCTTTTTGTCCAGAAGTCAGTTTTTGCATATGCTAGTCAACCTGTTTTTGTGTCCTTTCTATGGTTGTGTGTGTGCTTTGAGCAGAAGGCTTGCACAGGCTAGGACAGCAGTACTCTCACAGGGCTCCTGAGCGGGCAGGAGTCACAGGTGGGCAGCTGCCATGTACACTCAACCTCATCAAAGCCACAAATGCTTCCTGCAACCAACAATCCAGAGAAGCTGCGCTGAAGAAACTTCATTTACTTTCCAGAACAAGTACTGGAGTAACATTTAGATTTTTGCTATTCAGAACTAATGTTTCTGCATATATTTTTTTTTTCTGACAACACACAGTCAGTCAGTATTTGGGATTGCCTTTTCTTAACAATCTCTTAACTAATGGGATGACAGTCACTAAAAGGTCTGCAGATTATAGCGTTAACTGAATTCATGAGTTAAATCAGGAATATGAAGCGTATTTTCTAACAGGTGTGACTCCCAAACTGTCCCGTTCACACTTACATGCAGTATTAAGTCGTGACTATATGAAATAACGTCAGTCTCCTTATTTGTTTTCATGCTAGCCATAAAATTTTACAGACTAAAGGTGGTGACATCCATAACACTGGCAAGTCATATTGCAGTTGATGTGAAACGAGTGCAAGTCATCAAATCAGTATGGTGTCCCATACTCAGAATTTGTGCTCTGTATTTAACTCATCCAAGTGCACACACACGCGCACACATACACACTGTGAACACCTTTGGGTTACAAGCCATGACTGGTAAGAGGTTCCAGTACTAGAGCGCTGCATTGACAACATATTTTTGTGGGCCAACTGAAAATTAGCATTGTCCTGGTTCCCAATAGGATTTTTTCCACTGACATTTGGATTATTGCTGAAAATAAGCTTTGTGACCAATGAAAGTTTTTGATTCTTACACATTTTGTTCATCATGACAATCTTCACAAATTAATTTTGAAGCTTAAATACAATGCTCAGAAGTAAAAAGCTAAACATAGGCCATAAACAAAGTACACAAGCGTTACTTGACTTTAAGGTCACCAACAACCTTCCAAGCTTCCAACAACTCTTTTAATGTCTCTGACACCCTCTGTAGTCCCATTTAGCCATTTGTTAACAACTGTATTTTTTTTTTTTTATCAAGACTAGTAAAAGCTTTTAAAAAAAATCAGTATTACTGATGCATTTTATGTTGCATAAAAATAAAACATGAAAATATCTTGAGCTTGTTTTAATTAAAGACCTTATGGAATTTAACCAAAAACCCATTCAAAAAGCCCACTGACTTTAGGATGATGCAGCAGGAAGTGCTAAAAAACTCATTTTGGCCTACAAAAATACATAATCCATGCAGCACTTTATACCTGAGGCAACATACAGAGAATGACTACAATGAGTGCATTGTACTGTAATGTGACAGACAACTACTTATCCAGTACTAGAACTTCAGATTAACATTACATACTAAAATATATTAGCTTTTACTGAGAAATAGAGGATATGAAGTGTCAAATGTGGTTAAAAATCAAATGATAAGTTTAAGAATTTCAGTCGCTGAAATCGCTTTTTTTTTCAGTTAATTTGTATTAACATCTTGTAGTACCATATCATTTATAACGGATTTTATTCCAAAAAATATAATTTAATTAGACTATCAAATTCAGTTAAAAAGGAAGTATTTTATGGATTAGAATACAAATAGATCCAGCTGAAACAAATCCTTGAAATAATTTTAGTTCACCTTTCATTCTTTCTTTCTTTCTTTCTTTTTTTCTTTCTTTCTTTCTTTCTTTTCAGTGTTTGTTTTAGTATGCCACCCCAGGATTTTTACTGGGGTGGGGTCCACTGAAAATACAGTTGTGAGTCCTGAAATTTCACAGGTGTAGTTTCAGGAATAGAATGAGTTTGTCACTTATGTGCATAACAGTGTACATGCTGCACACAGTTTTTCTTTTTAAATTCACTTGTATTCATCATCTCGACTTGAGGTCAGAGTCACAATTTTTTTATATAGTAAAATGACTTAACAAGAGCAAACTTCTGCTTAGTAATAAGATCTGTCAAATATACTGACCATAAACTATACATTCAACAAAGATTAAATATTCAGAGATCTCATTCCGATGAAGAGGCTAAAGTTAAAGATAGGAAAGATAAAAATAGCCCATGTATTGCCAGTAAGGACAAATCATGCCTTGTGATCTACAGGCAAATCAACATCTTCTCTGAGATGTGAAAGCTGAGACCTGCAACAGGTGTTGTTTTGATGAGTCATGTGGGCATAAATTGCATGTAAGGCCAAAACATTGGCTGTTTCACTGAGATGGTTTAAGAGGAACTCATCGTCTTTAACATGTTTTAATATGTGCCTTTTGCCTGTTTAACTCCTAAAAAAGGGAAGAGGACGAGTGTCCTGTTTAGTGTCCACATGTAAATTCCACGTTCAGCAAAATATAGATTCTGCCCTTTTGTTATCAGAGCAATTTTGTTAAAATCCTTGCTACAACAAGTTACATAAGCTCAGTAAAGTGCTGCTGGTCATTGATGTTTCTTCAGTCAAACGGGGACAAGAATGATAAATGTGATTTTTCATTGATCAATCCCACTTTTCAACCATTTGAAAGAACACACAAAAGCTAGTCTGCAGTGAATGGCTGTTTTCTCTTGGTTCACAACAGAAATGATGCAGGGCCAAGTGGAAGCAACACACTTTATATTCAAGGTGTTTTTTTTATTTTTTATTTTTTTATCAGTAGTGCTTTCACAACACTTTTACCACAATTTTCATTAAATTCTCACCATTGACAAGGACAAATATAAGGTTACACGCCATGACATTTTTGAATAGATAAATCAAATTGATTAAGGTTATATTCTTTATTAAAATGCATTCTAATTAGTGACATTCACTATCAAGCATCCCTTTTACACTAAGGACATTATGGACATGAATGATACCGCAAATTGTGTGACTTGTTAAGCTGGTGTGCAATAGTGCTAGGGTTAAAGATTACTGTTCTTGCAGTTGAAATTCGTATATGGCGGGCAATAAAATGGTGAAAAATACCTCTTACAATTAAGGAATGATAGTCAGATCTAGGGCGACTTGAGGGCTGGGCTCTTTTTTGCTGGTAAGCAACCGTTCACAAGATGATAAAACATTAGCATCATGATGCCATAGTTTGTGGAGACAAGGACCACTTACATTTTCTTCTTATTCACTGCATTTACAAGATTAGGATATTGCTTCACATATGGTGAAAATGAATGTGTTGAAAGTACTGTCTGATTGTAACAATCATACTCTATAAATACGACATAGGCTCACTGAGGAAGGACTGAAACACACCATTCACGTCCTCTCACTCCACATCTGATGGAAGTGTATTGATCCTGCTCTCTCGCGAGTGGCTTTATTGAATCATCTGCAGAAGTTCTGTGATTGATCGACTGCAAAAGTCCCCATTGCCAGTGATAGCATCACGTGATTTTGGAGATTTAACAAAAGATCTAGTTCACTGCTGTTTTATATATCACTATATCTTTCTACAGTTGTTGGCAATATCAGTGCAAATATTTCTTCTCTTGTTAAGTACGAGAGGAGATATGTCACAAAATTGTGTACTCATGCCACTAAAAATTAAGGATGGCCAGCAATGAGTTTTGACTTTGCTTTATGAGGCAGATTGAGGAGAAGAGGAGGCCAGTTCAGAAGATGTCTCCTAGGAATTTCTATTATTTACAGTCTGCCTTCCTGTGGACTCAATGTGAGTTGACAGCAACCAGAAGAAGCTCATGAATAAAACCATGGGTGCTTAAAAGCAAGAGAGAAATGCAGATTGTGGATTTCATGTTGCCACTGGCCAAGGTTAATGGGTTACTGAAAAAAGGAGATGAGTTCAGTTAATATCACATGAAGCAAGGCTCATGTCACTGAATTTCCTATTTCCCACCGTTTCCTAAAAGCTTGAGTGAAAACTAAAAGCTTGTCAGCAGACATGCATAAATGGGCTAACTAAACCCAAATCACACTAATTTAATGAGTTTCATGCACCATTGTTGAACTTTCTTATCCTACAGAAAATGAACATCCATGCACCGGGTTCTAGAATAAGTGAAATCATTTTATTTTGCACTCTTTAGTAAAACATTATTACAAATTACATTATCAGCATAATATGTTTTAAGTATAAAAAGGCCCTTAAGCCTGTGACTCATAAATTGGATAAATTCTGTCATGTTGGACTGATAAACTCCTCATCTGGGCACTTGAAAAAACTGCACTCTTTAAAGATTATTTCAGGTGACTGACATCACAGAGCTTACTGATATTTTGTGCAAATGTTATTTTAACAGTAAAAAAGGCAGAACATGTGGTTTGTGTGAACAGTAGATAGTCAGTCTGACAATTTTATGATAATTTACCAAGTTAAATGTGGGTGAAGGCGTGTAATGTCATTTGATGTGATGTGATTTTAATTTTTCATTAATCTAAAACTTTCTGTATATTTCCAATGTAAATAATTTAGTGGTCAGAGTTTGGACTCCACTGTTTACACAAGCAGATAACAATCATTATGGCTAATTTAATAAAAGCTTGTCATCTGACTAACTGCACAATCTCTGCAGCAACACTGGACTAAGTGCCTTGTTCAGGGCGACAATGGTGATGGTAGAGCTAAGTATCCCTAAGCACTTGTCACAATCTCATTAACATTCTATATTGTCAATCCCTGTGGCTCCAAACTGTCTTAACAAGCAGCAGATATTAATACCTCTTTATATCACTCATTATGTCTTTGTATGCACGCCAGTGGAATTAAGAATGCTATATCACAGGATCTCACCTGAGGCAGGGATTATAGACTGAAACATCAATGCATGCTCCCGGATTGCAACTCGACATGACATATGGTTTATGCAAATCATATGTTGAAAAATTCATTCATAATCAATCTGGACGACTTCTTTCAGGTTTTTAGAAATGTACATATTCAGAAGAAATTAAAACATGAATTGATTATGATGTGCTTATTCTCTGTTGAGTCTATAATGATTGTAACAGTTGAAGCTGTTGTGCTCTTATATTAAATTATTAACTCAAATAGATTATCTATGAGCAAGAATAATAAATTCAACGTGAAACACAGTTCACAACCAATTTTATTTTCATAATCTGGTGGCCTATTCAGTTCCAAGGATCATGAAAAGTAGGTTTTATATACAGTACCGAGGTGAGCATTTTAATAAAAGAAAAACAAAGACATATATCTTTTTACTTGAGGTAATCATGCAGAATGAGACCAGGAATGTGTATTAGAAAAGTAAATAAATAAATATTCCATTTTCAATTGATGCTGACTGTGCAGTTCTCATGCCCTGATGAAGTCATCTAGTTGGCATTATTTTCCAGAAGCCTGCCATCCGAGAGCCTTTCAGTCTGTCTAGTTATTGATATTTCAGCCTAGTAAAGTTTAAGAGAAAAAGGTTCCTAGAGACAATGACTTAATGCAGGCTCACCGAATGTTCTTTTTAGTCTTACAACGGCAACCCTGGACGGCAATAGAGGTGAACTGCTTGTGCAACGCTGGGATAAAATCATTTGTAAATTACATTAAAGCTGCTCTGCTGTAGGCGCAGTGCCATAAAACACATTTCTCAAAGTGACAGAACTCCTTATGTGTGTGTGTATGAGAGAGTAGACTATGCATGTAAGGCTTTTGTTATAGTTATAGACAATGACTGCACACAAGAAATTGAATTACATTACAAGACACAAACAGTGCTGGGAAAAGTGATTGCTTATATTGTATATTGTTTAATTAATAGTGCTGCAGCATGTGGATCTCATTTTTTCCACACCTCTGAATTACTGTCACTCTTTAAAAATGAGTTCTCCCAGAATAGCCCAGTCAGCAATGCTTACACGTGTCATTTAGTGTGACAAAGCTGTATTTGGTGTAATGATTCTTGAACACCATGTAAATTAGACATATTATGTGCTCAATATGGCAATAAATTGGATTACCACACATATCTTGTTCTACTTCATTCTTTTTTTTTTCCTCAGAAACAAATAAGATGTTTTTCTGAAATCTGTTGATATCTTTGTTCAGAGTGGAACATCACTGTTATAATTAATCAGTATGATGCACCAAGTCAAATGGATCATGTCATTTTATTATACTTCATTTTTGAGATCAATATTCTTGCTTTTATCATTTCTTTTTACACTGGTCATGTTATTGTACAGCCTTGCTTTAGAGAGCTCTCTGTGTGCGTTGTAAATATTTCATGAAGCCATTGCAACAGTGACCAAAAATCTAATTGCAAAACTATATACTAGTACACCATGCTACATGCAGCCTGTGGTGTCCCAGCAGCAAAGCATCATGGATGTGTGCCTGTTTGCTTCTCTCAGTACCTCAGGGGAACTCTGATAAGTGTGGTGTGGATAGTTTATATATTTTGTAGCACATGCGATTCAAGACAAGAATGGGAGTACTGAGGCATACGAAGAGAGGGACTGTGGTTTCAGATGCCCAATAAAAAAAAGAAAAAAGAAAACATGGAAGACAGACTATAGTGTTACTGGTGCTGTATTTATGGCGAGGAGTTGATTTACTTTGGCTATTATTCTGGCAAAACTGCACAAATGTTCACCCAGTAATATTCTCAATACATTATTTATACATCATTCAGAATATATATATATATATATATATATATATATATATTTTATGTTTTAGTTGGGTCTTTGTCTAACATTTTTTAAATATTACTGTTACTTGTTTCAAAACTTTCAGAGAGCATTCAACAGAAAATTTAAAAAGTGTTTTAAAAAACTGGACCTTAAGAAAATATTCAGAAATAACATTTTCACAAATTTCTGGGAATGTTAAAAAAAAAAAATTTAGAACATGCTTTTGTTAGCTAGGAAAGTGTTCAGAAAAAATATAAAACTGCTTCTGATCGTGGTCTTAAGATCATGCTGGCATACATCAAAACAGATCTGCAGGATAATGATGTGACTTCACTGTCCATGAGTTGACCTTAATTTGTCCATAACCAGAATGTTTCGTCTATGTGTATGAAAGCACTCATATCCTCCAGTGCACTCCAGAGTTGGCTAGAAGACTGCTTAAACATTCATGGATTTCCCTCATTTTATAAATATAAAATTCACATCATTTATTTTTAAGGGTACTGACTGCTTTTGGACATTTCTCGTCTTCAAGACTCTCAAGAAGATAGTGATAATGCTAAAATTACATGACACTTCCTCACCTAGACTTTTTATGACACTAAGGCTGTTTTAAAGTTTTATATTAATGTAGAGAAAGATTCGCTGACATTTTGACCTAACTGTAGTGATTTTATATGTTTGGGTGGAAAGTTCATGATGGATTTTTATCTGTAAAAGCACAGACTATAGAACATGTTGTAAAAAGAATACTCTTAGGTTCTTTTTTGGCATACAGTTCCATAAAGAACCTTTAACATCCACAGAACCTTTCAGTTGCACTGAAGGTTTTATATGGTGATTCTTTAGGTTATTAACATGTTCTTCACACTAAGAACTGAAAGGTTCTTTGGGGAACCCAAAATTACCTTACTGGTTCACTGTTTCTTGCTGATATGCAGACGTTGGATAACAAATGGGTTGCAAGAAGTCCTAATGATCTGCTCTCTCAGGATTCTTGCACTATCCATCTCATATTGTCCTATACCACCTTATGTAGCAAGAGGCTTCAGCAGTGCCATACTCAGAAAGATGTCCATAATGACAGAGTGAGGGGCTAGCAGTCATCAGCAGGTGCTCGTGCTCCTCCACTTGTCTAACGCTCTAAGATGGACGATTAGCTGCACCCTGCTTTGAATCTCATTACCGTGGGTCTGGCAGACGCCATGGCAGCAGCAGCCTGTGCAGCAGGACAAAGAGCCATCCCTCTTCCCTACAAATCATCCACAAAACACAAGCTGGCTTCCCGCAGTGTGGCCCAATCACACCACTGAGAAAGCACGGCTTCACTCCTACTTAGAGCACAAAGGAATGAATTATTACAGAATGTATGGGAGAGGGTTATTATCTTGCACCGTTTCCTGACAGTATATTACAGTGTTCTGACTGCCTAGAGGGGGAAAAAACCATCATAGAAAATTATACATTTCTTTTTTTATTATTATTATAATTTAGAAATAATCTAAAAAGGGGTCCTAATGGAATCCAATAAAAATCCGCTAAGAACTGATAATAATTTGGATGCACTGAAATTCTGAATTCATCTATATAATCTCTTTTAAAATTTCTACAAAAATGTATTACTGTTTTGATCATACAGTATATTGGCAGCTTTGGTGCAGACTCAAAAATCTTAAAAAAAATAAACAAAATCTTGCAGACCCCAAACTTTGGAACGGAATAGTGTCCATATACTGCTATTTAAGAACCAGTTTGTAACATTGAAATATAAGCAGAAGAAAATACAAAATGAACAATTAAACTGGAGAGAGAGAGAGAGAGAGAGAGAGAGAGCAAAAAAAATATTTTTTCTAAAGTAAATTAACAAAATTAACAAAAAAAGGGATATTATTTAATACAAGTTGTATTCTCAATTGGTGCACTTTCCTGTTAATACTGATGTTTCAAAATCCAATTTACAAGAGCATAAATGTGCTTGTAGGTGCAAATGATTTCATATATGAAAATATAGAAGGATGGACACAGAGGCAAGTGTTTGGTCGCCCACTATGACATTCGAGAAATGTCAGTGAGCTTTATATAGTGTCCTCAGTGCTGGAGGCAGATATGTTTTGACTGTAGATGAGGAACAGTGAACACAGATGCATCTGCAAGCCTTAAGTTCCCATGGCTACATCAGATTATTGCCTGATTACTTACATACAGCAACATCTCTGCCTCCTCTCAAGCACAGCTATGAAATATGGTCTCAACTTTTAAGGTACATAAACACCAGCTCAGTTATGGAGGTCTAGTGACACTTAAAAATTAAATGAAAAAATATGTTGCCAATTTAACAATTCAAACATAGAAATAAATAACTTTTTAAACTGACAAATTCATAAACATATTAATTCATATTGTAATGTAATTAAATAAAAATGATATAAAACATAAAATGTTAAATTGAAAAATAATTTGACATAAAAAAACTTTATTTGATTCATGCTTAGATAAAAAATGATGAGACTTCACTGTCCATAAGTTGACATTAATTTGTCCATAACCAGAATGTTTTGTCTATGAGACCACTCATATCCTCCAGTGCACTGGAGTTGGCTAGACTACTTAAACAGTTGAAACTTTACATAAAACACTTTATTTGATTCATGCTTATATAAAAAATAAAATAGTAAATCAATATAAAAATAGATTCTAAATTGAATTTCTTTCCTCATTGGTCAAGTGTTTTTCTATCTTTATTTGTCAGTCAAGATCAAATCACTCTGAAATGTGAAAAGGAACAATCACTCTGAAAATGTGTTGATGTAAGAACAGAAATAATTTGTGTATGACAGTCAGGCACCAAAAATGTCATATAAATATTTACAGCGACTTAAAAAAGCACACACACAGCCATATAGTGCAGCAACCATGACTCAGCTGCGGTATGATTTCACAAAACAACAACTAGTTTAATAGCACAAACGCACCTATAGAGATTATATTAGCGTGGGTTGAAAGGACAAGCTGCTGATGTAGGCTACATAAATCATTATGCAGCGGTATCAAAGGTGAGCCGGTGTGTTTTGAATATGAGGAAACGATGTACTTTCATTCCTTCTCTTTTAGACTGCGCTGCGTCGATTGCCGAGCTCACTGATGTGAATGTGTCGGTTCGGTGATCTGCTGGCCTGGTCTGCGCATGAGCGGGGACGCAGAGGGAGAGGAGTGGGACTGGGAGCAGCTGTGGCAAATGTTTCACCAGTCCAGAAATCTCGAGAAGAAAAGACAATTTGCGACCGAAGAAAACACTTTAACGCACTCTTTGAGCGGAATCTAGTGAGGAGAAGCGCGTCGGACGTCCACGATCACCTGTGAAGCGTCCAAAGTAGCAGATCGGCGCGTTTTCTGAACTCACTGCAAACAAAATAACAACCCCGAAAGACTGACAATAAAAGCCCACAACTGACACCAGACCGAACCAGGGCCTCGATACACCGTCCTCTACTCAACTCGGACATTTACCCTGCACTATTTCAGAAAAGCCCTTTTCTTCTCTTTGTGAAACTCAGGAAACAATGAAGACTTAAACTCATGTGTTAGCCGCTGAGCTGAGTGTGTGTGTGTGTGTGTATGTGTGAGTGCGCTCTTCTCCTCTCTTGTCCAGGAAACTTTCTCCCGTCGCTTTTAAAGACTGGAAGCAGAAGAAGCTTTAACAGACTCGGAGAAGAAGCTCAGGCTGTCTTCTTGATTTCTGCATGGAGGTGAGGGGCGAGGACAGGGGATCGGACGGCAGCAGAGGCCCCGACTCGACCCACTTTCCTCTCTACAGCAAACCCTCGCGAGCACGGCTGACGGATCCTGACATGATGATCTACCCCAGCTCTGGAGGAGAGGATCTCACGGGGAGAGCCGCTGCTGCCGGGTGCGAGTCGCCCTCCTCGGATGGGCCGGGCAGCAGCCGGATGTCGCCCACCGACGGGCCCACGGTCTTCCCACCTTTACCGCCGCCCCCTCCGCCGTCGGGAATCGGGGCGCAGGGGAGCGTGGATGAAAGTGATCAACAGGATGGGCCAGAATATGAGGAAGAGGAGGTTGTTTTCCCCCTTTCAGCGCCGCCCACCAACCAGTAAGGATTCATCTCACACACACATGTATCTTTTATGTTAGTAATTCATGATGGGAAAGCAATTCTGACATGGGATGGTTGCAGCCCTGTTGTGATCATCTTAATGGTTGTGTGTCAAAAAGTAGTTAGATATCTACTTCCATATGGTTGATTACCATTTTTTGTTGTTGTTAACTGGCAGCTGTGGTCACTAGAAATTTAGTGTGTAAAAAAATCAGTAATATACAGTGCTAAGTTTCAAGCATTAAAGGAAAGAGATTACAACTCTATATGCCTAGATTCGTATGTGTAGTCATAGTATATTTAACACCATTAAAACAATGCTAGTATAAACATTAAATTAGCATTTCATGAGTCACGAATCAATCCAGTATACATAACTGATGACAAAATACTTTTTCTTGTTAAAGAAAATTGTATTTTTTTTATTATTAACATAACGTTTCTAATTTTAAAAAAATATTTTTTGTTGCCTTTTTTAACTGTATATTGTAAAGTGATTTGCGTTTAACCAATTTTTTACTGTAGCATTTTTACTTTTTCCTTACATTGTAGACACCGCTAGGTTTTGATACAGACCGTTGACAAGCATTCATAAGTAGCAAATGTAACTCTTCGTATGCATATTTAAATTTAACAGACACTCTTGTCAAGTCACCTTTGTGACTTTCATACGATATATTTTACTTCCTCATCTTGCAGAATGCAAGGTTATGTATTCTGAATTTGTGCCATTTAGTTATGGGTTAGCCATATAACTTTACCACTTTCTTTCATGAGATATATATAGTGTCATGTAAAAAATCACTCTATTCTGCCATCTTTTTTTTAGTTGTGAATTGTAATTTTGACCTATGCATTGCAATAATATGGTGTTTGAATGTCTTTGGTGTATCTAGACCTTCCTTCTGCACACATAGTGAGACCGCAGTTACTGATAAATGATTGTGACTACTTTCTGTATCATCCATTATCATATTGGTGACAAGATCAGTGGCTGAATCTAATGAAGAATGTCAGGGTGGTGACATAGTCTATATCACGATAAGCTAAATGATAGCGTGTAATTTATTGGGGCTCTCTCATATCTGTGGTTGCTCAAGAATAGGTTGATAACCAGGCCTGGAGTTTTATATTGCGCCCAGTTGTTTCAGCTCATCCTTAAACTAAGGTAATCAAAAATACACTAATATCAGAGTTTCAATATTTTACAGTAAAACATAATTTTAAATTACTTGAAATTTTGAAATGTAACTTCTGTTTTACTGTGTATTATAAAGTAACTTACACTTAGCCAGTGTTAAGTAGTGGTTTTAGTTTTCCATTAATTTTAAATTGTGCACCATTGTTTCAGCTCCTCAAAAACACACACTATCATGAGTTTTCAATATTTTACAGTAAATATTTTCTTTAAATACATTTTCGTTGATCAAACCAAAGCATGATGACTTTAATAAGAAACCTGCCTATGATTTGACAGCAGCTCTTACTCCAACTTTAAAGCAAAAATTGTGAATCAAGGGATTTCGCAATGCTAATTCGGATATCATTTCCTGTTGGTTGTCAGTGGTTTCTTTGAAAGTGCTCAAGGTTGTCACAGAAAGCGTGGGGGTGATTTATTTTGGCTTTCGGTATCATACATGGCCTTTTCAGATGTTTTTTTTTTGTCTTTAGTGCTGCACAGTGTAAAAGAGGAAAAAAAACAAAGATCACAGAAGAGATACTACAATGATTTTATAAGTTTGCCTTGTGAATTGTGCACTGCCACTCTGCTGCATACAGTTGTTAGCTCTTGAGATACACTGTTGCCGTAGACTGGTGACCCAATTATGACGAAAGTTTCCTCAGAGCTTCCAGATGATTGACTCTGACAGACTCGACTGCCTATAAGGCTGGGCAGTGTTGCTTTCTGATGCACCGATTCTGAACCAGAGGTGCACCATAAGTTTGTATTTCTGTATGCACTCAACAACTGCTGAATTTGCGCCACTATGAGGTATAATTCACATTTCAGCCTTATCTTCTCAAAATGGCTTAGGCTGTGACATAATAGAAGCCTGTGTCGGCTTATGGCTCAGTGCACGTCTAAAATATGCAACACCTTTGCAGTGAAGAGGAAGCACACGAGTGTCCCATGTGATGTAGGTGACATTAACAACTTGCAGGCTTGTTTTATTTTTGGTGTATATTTTGACACCAGAATGTCAAAAAAAATACCCTACTTCTTGTGCAGGCAGCGCATAACTTGTATAACATGTATAGCTGCATATTCTCTTGATTTCATCATTTCCAGATCCACTTTCAATTTCCTTTTAAACTGAGGCAGCTTTTTCGATGTTTTGTCAAAGAAGTAGGTTGAATGGCAGTGCAGTGTGGTACACATTCTCTAGGTTGGAAGCGGTCCTGCGTGTCAGAATGTGTGACTAAAGTTAGTGCTTTAGTCGCGCCCAGAAGACAGCCACGATCGTTCACGCCTCTCTGCTGTGCACTTCATTCATAAACAATGATGCCAGCGGCGGAATAAATATTTCACAGATGCTTTCTACTGTTTAACAAAGACAAAAAAGAGAGCATGTGAAGAGCGGGGCAATTCTTCTTTGTAGCACCGGGCCTTGAACGCAAACAAACAGCACTGTGGAGAAAGAGCAGGTTGATTTTGTTTCCACGAAGATTAGAAAGGATTTGGAGTCATAAATGGTTTCCCTCAAGAGCTGGAAAGAGAGAGAGAGTTTGATTTGGAGATCAACAGCGGTGAACATTGTGTCTGCTAGATAAGCAATTGTTCAACAAACTCACTCTCCATCAGGGGCTAATTGAGCATCCATCCTGGTTAATTGCCTTCTTTTTGAGAAATACAGGGACTTTGGAATGCCAAGTGGCACAGCCAATTGCAGAAACTGCTGGTTGCTGTGGTGAAATATGTCCTTCACAGAGTCAAGGGGCTTATGTGGTAGAAAAGTCTTCTCTTTCCTCTTTTTTTGAATAACTTCTCTAATTCATTGTTTTTGACTGCATTGATGACCTTATGTTTTTAGTTAAAGCAGCAGATTTATTTCACAAGGATTGTTTTTAACCATTTCTTATTTGGTCTTAAGTCATCTGCATTTACTTTTAATCACCTCCTTATTGCATGTTTTAAAACATATGGGCACCAGGATTTATTCAAGCATTGCACATTTCAGATCATTCCCTGGCTGTTTATGGACATCTATTGATTTCTTTTGAGAAGAATGTAGGTCATGTAGGTCAAGCTGATATGATGTTTTTCCCCATTATACTGTAAAAGGTCTAATGCTGTAAAAGCTCAGCTCTTTTATGGATTGTCTAAAGACCAAAAAAAGTCTTATGTTCATGAGATTGCATGAATATTAGCAAGATATTTCAAAAGCTGAATAATCAGACAATTGTAACTAATACTAATAGCAACAGAAACTCTTATTTCAGTGATGGCAATGCAGAATGAAAAAAGCAAGACTTTAATGCTAGTATGTACGTTTTAATAGCATAAACAAATTTTAGGTAAAATACCTGATTTTAATTTAAATAATTACTCTCAATTATTTAGAAAGTATTATACTTTCAATACTCAGTACAGTCTGTGATTGTTATTACTGCAAAAGTTATTTGTGATGGTGGATTTGAATTTGGTAAGAAAGGTAACAAAATTGTTACTTAAAGGATTAGTTCACTTTCAGAATAAAGATGTTCATGTCTTTTTCTTCAGTCGAAAATAAATTAATGTTTTTAAGGCAAACTTTCCATATGGTGGACTTCAGTGGGACCCAACGGATTGAAGGTTTCAGTGCAGCTTCAAAGGGCTCTACATGATCCCAGCCAAGGAATAAGGGTTTATGTAGTGAAACGATCAGTCATTTTCTAAAAAGAAAAAAATAAATACTTTTTAACTAATTACTAATGGTTTCGCTAGATAAAAGCCTTATTCCTCAGCTGGGATCGTGTAGAGCCCTTTGAAGTTGAATTACAACTGCAATTTGGACCTTCAACCCATTGGGTCCCATTGAAGTCCACTATATGGAGAAAACTGGAATGTTTTCCTCAATTTTCTTAATCTTATTGTTTTAAGTAAGAGTTTCTATACTTTCAATAAGATGTAAAATCACAGCGTAAAGAATTCTGCTTTAAATTTAGTCACTAACACTAAAAAGCTGAATATAATAAATAGATTTAAATTCTAGGAGATGATAAGAGTTTGCAGATATGTAAATTATATAACTTGAGGAACAATCTCAAGTTTAAAATCTTTCACATAGCAGTGACTTTGATTTATTTGAAAAAGACACAGACCTTTTTCAACTAGCAGCAGATTCGTGGATCAGTGTACAGCTCTTGAGGATGTATTATCCATCTCTTGCTTGACCCCGTTTCGGCTCCTGCCACACAGTAACTGCTCGCTGAAGATGGGCTCTTTAGTCATCCATCTGTGTGCTGGAGGACAGTCCCGTGTACTGACTCTAACAAGCTGTGACACTCCATCACGTGTGAAGAAAAACAAAGCTGTTTGGCAGCTGCTCCCAGACCCTGTACATCTCCACCTTTTTCTAGTGTGGACACTTCTGAAAAATTGCATCGCTAGTCCAGGCACTTATATAATGGTTGGTTGTTGAACAAACCAGCGGGTTACTGATGTTCTGACCTTCTGAGTTTGCTCATTTACAGAGTGTAATATTTTTATGTTGGCATTAAAAGGAAAGCCAAAGTTTGAATTTGAAGTGTGTGGAGTGCCAAATAGTTTAGCCAAAACTGAAAACTCTACCATTATTTACACACACAACGAACAACACACGGGTGATCAAGTTGTGTCCTCCCACTGCTTTTAGCATCTCGCATCCCGTTTGTCCCCTCCCTTCCCGCCCTGCCTGCTCTCTTTTGCTGAGCCGTTTCATACTTTGCATTATTTGAGCGACTGCCTTCACAGAGGAAGGACATCAAAGGCAGACAAGGCAATTCTTCATTCTCCAGCATCTCTTAGTTAAATCGTTCACCCAATGGAGCGATAACCAGCTTGGATTATTTCACTTTTGGACATCAGCTAAGACTGTGCCAGCCATATGTGAGGTGGAGCCCCCCTCCACTCGAGTTTCTGCTCACTGACTCAGAGCTGTGTGGTGATCGCACTCAAACAGCAGGTTCTCTGGGACATGGCAACGACCAAATGGGAGGTTTGTCTGGTGAGACAGACCCCGGCGACTCGGCAGCTGAGCGGGATTACTTTGTGAGTGAGTGAGAGCGAGCCCAGGATGCAGCAGAGGATGAATTCAGCGTAAGTGGGACACGAACGCTGCCGTTCGGAGCTCAGACTCTCAGAATATGGAGTGAAGAACTTCCATATTTTCCGTTTTGCCCTCTTTGTCTTGTCTGTTCCGTTCTCATTTTCAAAAATATTATTAATAATAAAAACACTTCTGTGCTTTTATTAAAATTGATAAGCGCAGTTCTGACCAGAGCCAGGTGATTTATTACACATTCATCATATATTCACAATGAATGTGCATTAAGATAAATATCATCTCTGATTTAGAATAAACAGCAAAAACTGCTTTAAAGTTGAAACTTTCAATCCATTTTTATGAATCACTTAAAACTATTATCCAGGCTAATATAATTCAACACTTTGATTCAAGACAAAACATATAGTTTCATCATTACTGCATGGCATTTTACATATGATATGCATTTCCTTTTTTATATATATATATATATATATATGGATAGATACATAGGTAGATATTGTGTAAAATTATATCCAGTTAAATATATTGCTATTTTTTTTTACTGTGTTTTGTAATGTCTACAAATGAAAATAGTTCAATATTGAATCTATTCCTTTGATTGAAAAAAAAAAAAAAAAAGTAAACAAATTTGATCAAAAGCATTAATATTGTTATATTTTATACTGCCTAAAAAAATTATGGATTTTTTTTTTTTAACTTAGTCCTCAGCTGACCCAGCCATAATTCTCTTTGGAGATTTATTTTTTGGCTATATATATATATATATATATATTTTATTATTATTATTTTACATATACAAAATATATTTTATTTAGGTTTTTATATTTATTTTATATATTTATATTATAATTTTTGTAGTATAAACAGTGCATTTAGTGACAGTGTCTTTTATTTCAAATGTAAAGCGATTGTCTCAGGTGGACAGATGTTAAATGCACAAATTTGTAGTTGAGCGTGGTTACATTGTGCTTGTACTAAGAGTTGATGAATTAGTGATGTGTTATTCTTCATTATAAATGTTTCAAACCATTTGAGGGCAAAGTTGTTTATTCATCAGTTTCAAACTGTCAAGAAGTTTTCACAACAGTAATGCTGTTTTTCTGGGGTTCAGATGGAGATCATCAGGATTTTCTGTGTTCTCTGTCCTCAGAATGAGAGATGTGCTCATGACAGCTGACAGTATAGTGGAAGGACAGTAACATAAGGCTGTGCAGCTTCATTACTCTGTCATGCTGATGAGCGGTGACGTGACATCTTTAGAGGTGTTTTTGAAGTAGTCGAAACCCATCAAGAGAGACGGATGAGTTGAAACTACTTGAGAGAGCGAATACGACCCCTCAATCAAGTCTCAACAAGCCCGCTCTGCCCTCGCTTCCTCCAAGATGAAGTGTTGTAAATTGAGAGGTCCAGCTCCTTTTCTGATGTCTGGGACGAACTAACCGCAGAAAGGTCATGTTTCCAGTGAGCCAGCTATGAAGATGAAACATCCAGGAAGAATATTGTCCTTCTTGCCTGGTATCTTGTCAGGATCTTTTCATGGCATTTTTGGTCAATAATTCAAAAGTCCCTAGTATGGATCTAAAAATACAGCCATTGTCTGGAAGCGCTGAGAGATTTGTGCTTGAGTGCTGGAACATTCACTCTCTTATTGGGTTAATTTTGCAGTCAAAAGAGCATTTTCACTTCACGTGTGAAGTACCACTTTTCTTGTGAAGTGTCATTATAATGTTTTGTTTGTGGGCTAATGAGCGTGCGTTTAACTAGTGCATATTTCTCACTCCTATTTATGGTTCAGAGCTCCGCTGTGTCAAAGCTCTGAATGAAGTTGCTGATGACATGCTGCTGTCTGTGGTTGTAATCATTTATTTTTGTCCGCTGTGCTGCATATATCAGTTGATTTTCCATTACAGCGAGGCACAAAAAGGACAGTGAGTATCAAGGCATGCGAGTGGTTTGAGTGTCACCTGTCCACCTCAGCACACTTCCTGTTCCTCTGCTTTTGCATGAGTCGAGTTTGAGGCAACAGACTTTCGCAGTCATGCTTGATATATATTAGCTTCAGTCATCTCAAATGCAAATGTGTAGCTGCAGATCTCTTGAGGTCAGAGTGTGTATATTGAAGACGTTCAATTTGAGGACACCTGGCTTTTGGCCTGTGCTGAAAAATAGGCAGATTATTGCGCTAGACTAGTTTAACCATTATTTAGATGTTAAAGGTGAAGTGTCAGTTCTCTAGATTCCTGCTCTTGGTCGCTGTTATATTGAGAAGTTGTGTTTAAAGCACAGTTTTTAAGCAGCCTACCCTAAATGACATTGTTTTAGTTTGCAAACAGTATCTAAAAATGTTAGACATATTTATTCTGCAGATCTGATTTTGGTACGCAAATGCAAGCAGTCATATTATAGCTGTGATGGATTAGTTGTCATCTAATCCAGCAGTTGAGCTGATGGTGTATCTAAGAATTTTTTTGTTTTGTTTTTTTGTCTCACACAACTACATGCAGAATTTATTTGTTTGTATGTTTTCTTTTCTTACTGTTACAACTAGTGGAGTCAGTAGAATAAAAAAAGATCACATTTAATGATTTCTTACCTTGAGTAAAATGCTAAATAAAATAGTAATAACATCAACTTTGGTTAATGTAAATGTATTGCATCATGCATTATTAATATTATTTATTATTCCATATCATAAGTACACACATTTAAGGCCCTATGATTTTCAAGATGTAGAAAATATGGATTAAATTGTGGGATTCAGTCATAAAAATGGACTAGCATCTGTGAATATTAAACCGCAAAAAAAGACTACTATTTAAATATGAAGTCCACATATACTACATGTTTTGAAAATAAGTGAGTATCATATAAAATATAGCAAAATGTAAAACACACAACAAAGAATTTCTGGGGGGGGGGGATTAATATATTATTACAAAGGGTTCCTATTATTGTATTTTATTGATATATTAAATTGTACTTTTTATGAATTCAGTAGATTGAACTTGTTTTTTGATTGTTACAATTTTATTAAACTATTGAAATGAAAAATTAAAACACAATATGAGAAAAATAAAACTGAATTTAAGAAAACAACTGATTTCATAGGGCTCTAAAAAAATGTAGTATTTGTTAAACTCTTTATTAACTGTTGTTAAAGTGTAAATTGCTGTTAAATTGTTTTGTGACTTCCATTAATTAGACATGCTTTTTTATTAACAGTTTAATTTAAACTTTAAACAGAATCCAGAAATTATGAAGCAGAAAACGCTGATTTTTTGGGGGGGAGAAAAAAAGAGAACATTTAGGAATAAAAAACAGACTTCATACAGTCCTACACATTAACTTTGACAGCTCTAAAATACATTTCTCTTGATTTCTCTTGTTTTCCCTACGGGGTCCACAGACCCCAGTTTGAAAACCCCTGACCTAATGGACTTTTTTTGTATTTTGTGCCTGTTTCTCTGTGTTTTCAATATAGTCATTCTTTAGGGACAAATTTACTCTAAATATGGTAAAAATTTAATTTAAAAAAGTAAATCATATAAATTTCCTTCTTTTAGTAGTACTTTAGTGTGTTGAATAATGTCTAAATTTAGCTCAGTAAAAATTTGTTTTAATATTCATCTTTAAATCACTTTTTGGTCCTTCACATAAATCCAAGAGCCGAACCAAAAGGGTGTCAGTCTTTGTATAAATAGAGCATTATGTAGTCTAGTACTCACCCAAGCGGATGCGAGACTTTCACCTGCACCTTGTCAAGTACACCACACAAGTCACTGGACGCTTGGCACAGTACAAACACCAGCTAATGTAATGCAAGTATCAATTTCCCCAGAGGAAAAGAGACTATGATGTAACTTGCTATTTTGACTTCGCGGTTTCTATTCATTGAAGGCACCAGCTAGAGATCAAGCACTGACACGATCAGACATTCCTCCGGAGGATGAGCTTGTCTATATCCCATTTGGACATGTGGAGTACAGGAGCTTATCTCTGCAGTGCTATTGAAGGAAGAATGGTGAAATCACTAGCCTAAAGGCCTGTTTACACTTAGTCTGATGTCATTCTCTGGGGAAAAAAAATGCCTGATTAATTGCTTGGCATCCAAACAATTTAAATGTTGATTAACCTTCTGATAAAATGAAATTAATTCACCATAGTACAGCATTTTGGACATGGAGTGAAGGAATTCATTGAGATTACAGTGTGTGTGTGTGTGTGTGTGTAAGGATGCATTAAATTGATCAAATGTGACAGTAAAGACATTGATAAATAAATATTACTATAGTATATACACTAGTGCTGTCAAACGATTAATTGCAATTAATGGCATCCAAAATAGAATTTTTTGTTTACATAGTATATGTGTGTGTACTGTGTATATTTATGATGTGTGTGTGTGTATATATATATATATATATATATATATATATATATATATATACACACAAATGCATGTATATATTTAAGAAAAATGTTACGTTTATAAACGTTTATTACGTTTATAATAAAACGTATATTTGTTACGTTTATTATATAAATTATATGAATATAAATATATACATGTAAATATTTTCAAAATATATGCTGTGTGTGTATTTATATATATATATATATATATATATATATATATATATATATATATATAATTATTTATATATATAAATATACACAATACACACATATATTATGTAAACAAACTTTTATTTTATATTTGTAAGATATGTTATCAAGGAATAATGGCATTACAATGGTGTAATATGTAATGGGCTCAGTAATGCAGTTTTTTTCATTTGAAGGCTTGTTGGTGTGAGCAGGCATCAAGGGTGTGTGACTTTTGTTGCTTGTTTGTTTGCTTGTACATTATCATGGCCAGTATCGATGATCACAGTCCCGCTTCATCTGGTCCACACATCTGTGTTTTCAGGAGCCTATGAATTATTTGACCGCTGAAGTTTTAATAGAGCACGTTATCCAATGTGCTAATAACACTGTATTACTGATGTATTTTTTATAGCGTACAGAGCTGCAAAGCAGTCCCACTGAGAACAAAACGCAGCCTCTGGGAATTATGAGGGACTCTCCTTCTGCTAGCGGTGCAGTTTTAGTCAAAGGACTGCTTCATAGAGCCTGCATATTCAATAAATTAATATAGATGGAAGGAAGAGCTTAGCCTAGTTAAGACTGCAGTGTGCAAATTACGCCTACGCTCTTTATCACTGTGGTTGATAAAATGGGCCAATAGTTTACATGACCAAGTGTGTTTCTCGTCTTGTAAATGATCAGTTTTTACCTTTTGGACTGCATAATATGTGCTATAAGGGGAGCTTGGGACTGTCACAATCACTGAATTTGGGCTGATTATTATTAGGCACACAAATAATTGTAATTTACAGTATATGCCTAATACACATAACTTTTGGAAGAAGTCATTGACTCGCATTAAAAAAAAAAAAAAAATAGCAAAGCACCAACTAGAGACAAATCAGTCAAGAAGCATAAGGAGGGAGCAACTGTAAAACCATTCTTTTTTGGGGGATTGTCCTGCTTTCGCCTCTCCAGTACACACCTGTTGTCACTTTCATTTGCACCAAAGCAGGTGAAACTGATTCACAATCACTGGACAGATTGGTATTGATGAAGTTTAACTGAATTGGTGTTATACTGTGATGTTTAAGTGTTCCCTTAATTATTTTGAGCAGTGTATATATCATTTCTCTTGGATTTTATTACACAGTGAGAACAATAGAAATGTGTAAAGTTGAAATGCAGCATCTCTTCTACTCAGAGCAAAACTTGAAAAAATCTCCAGAAAACTGACATTCAGCACAAACTAAACTTGCTCTCTTCGCTGCATATGCTTCCGTATGAATACAGTGAGTTTGAGTGTGGGAGGGCTGCTTGCCCACATGATATCATACTGTCTGCAGTCAGTGTGACATTTCATCATGGGCAAGACTCTGAAAATATCACAGTTGTTGCTGTGTCTCACTCTCATCTCCCACCTCCTCCATTCACTTGCAATCACTTCCTCTTCACCACATCAACAACACACATATATGTACTGACTTTTGTGCTTTAATTGACTTTTTGTATTTTTTTGCCATGTTTGAAGTGCTATTTGACTTGATGTTCTTATCTGTTTGAATGAGATTAAATGTGCAGCTGTAGTGAGTCTAAACAAAGTGTAAGTGCAGATGTACCTTGAAGTGTTTTAAGTGTTTATGTATGTATTTATTTCAGGAAAAATGCCTAAGTTAGCTTACATCTTTTAATTTTAGAAATACCCTGAACCACAGTGGGCATGCAAAATCATGTTTATCAAATGCCGTTTTTTTTGTTTGTTTGTTTGTTTGTTTTTCTAAGAGTTTCAGAGGACACTTCTGTTGGCTTGTTTTCGTAAGGACCCTTTGACTTAATTCCAGGAGTGGGCAGCATTTTTGACAGTCTTTTTTTTGTTTTGTTTTTTCTTGTTTTAATTGTATATTTAAAAAAGCAAGATAGTTCAGTAAGATTTTGATTATCAGCTTATTTCTGTTTTTTAAATTAATTGGATATTTAATTGTGCATGCTTATTTCCCATATTTTAACATTTAGATTTAATGACACTGTTGAAGGTAATCTTTAGCAAATCTCAAAATGAAAATCCATTTTCGAAACTCTGCTATTTTTCAAATTGTGATTGTTAAATTCTCTTATAGAATTTAAAACTATTTATTTTACTTTGTGTGTTTGTTTTTTTTACATTTAATTAGATAAAACTTTGTATTCCATGGTTGTTTTGTTTGTTTTAAACCATTTTTAAAACCTTTTTTTTTTTTTTGAAAGAGAGAGAGCACAAATATGAAAGCAGACCATGCTATCACTATGTACGCATGACCCACTGGATAAGCAGTTTACTTGCATAACGGTTTTCTTGTTTTGCCTGTTATAGTTACGTTTTTCCGCAGTGTGTGGTTCACTTGGAACGTTTGGCTTCCATACAGCTCATAACTAAATAAAACAGGCTGTGGGACGAATAGGAACAATTACTGCAAGAGAAGTTGAATATTTCTTAAATAAACAACGTAATAAAAGCTGCATTTAATATCAACTGTTTTCACCCTTAACGTTCACATGCCAGTGATCTTTCGTTCATGTGCAAGTGGTGACACTACTGTTTTCTGCTTTACGTTTACATACCGTAAATTGAGCTACAGTGGGTTTATGTGGAGTCTCAATCTGTTAACTCACAATGGTTAATTAGATTTTTGTAGGTTTATAGATGTCAGCTCGTCTTTTACTCTGTCTTGACCCCCCCTGTTGCAAAACACTAAAATCAGACAAGAGTGTTTTTTTGTTTTGTTTTTTTTCTACAGGGATCTAAAATCACTGAAAAATTAACCAGTGTTGTTAGAAAAGCTACTGTTTAATTTAGAGAGCTCCATGTTTTTGAAGACTGAGGCTCTGCAGTAAAAGCTTTTTAAATTTTCTCGCTGTGCTGAGGCACCTTTTTTAGAGCAAGATTTCACTTTGGATATTTCCACATGAGTTTTTGTGGAGAGAAATTCTGCAGTGGGAGCCCTGTCATATCTCTGAGTGAGTTGGCAGCTTACATTCTTTTTTCTAAAAATCAAATGCGATGTCTGCAAGCCTCTTTTTTACAGAGTTACTGCATTACGGCAAAGCTTTTTCACAAAGTCTGGAAAGTGATTTGGTATAAAATGTACTAAATATAGGCTTGATTATGTCAGCATGCCAAAAAGATCCTTTCAAAAAACCTGCTTCAGCATTTTCCAACATTCAGGGCTGCATTAAAATCAATGCTGATGGACCAAGTAGAGGAAGACACTAAAATCTGATTTACTGCTGACTAACCTCCGTCATCTGTGCTTGCTTGCTTTCAGATGGTACCACGGAATGTTGGACAGAACCATTGCAGAAGAGCGATTACGTCAGGCTAGGACACCGGGCAGCTACCTCATCAGGGAAAGCGACCGCCGGCCTGGCTCCTTTGTACTGTCCTTTCTCAGCGTGACCAATGTGGTCAATCACTTCAGGTGAGCTGTCTGGATTATAATGTTTCACTGAAGCTCACAGACACACTCATAATATCTATAGGCAAGAACATTGCAGAGACAAAGGCTGCGTTTACACTTTGAGTCTTAATGCGTCTTTTGACCATATGCGACTTATTGTCCCACCTGATTACATTCACTTTAGACTGGTATCCGATATCTATGTTTACATTGATACCCGCCTAAAACTATTCTGTTGGTAATCACTTTACTGTCAACATGGTTGAACCTCAGGTTTTGAATGTCTGTGCTATTAAAATTATTTATAATTGACGTCGGGTGGTGCCATTTTACTTGCCAGCACGGTTAAGTTATAAGCTATTGTGGATGTTTGCGGTGCAAAATTTGACTGAATAGAATATATACCAGGAAAAAACAATAATTTGTTTATTTTATCTACATTTGTATAGATCTGGAATTCTAAAGTGAAATTAAGCAGTGTAAACGCAGCCTTAGAGATGACTTCAGCCAGTAAAGCAACCACAGTTACATACAACCCATACAACCCACTCCTTCACCCTAACATCGTGGACACAGATTTTAACATTTATTTATGGTTGACATTATTTGTCATTTAGTTTAAACAATTTACTTTTACCTTAAAGGGATAGTTCACCCAAAAATGAAAATTCTGTCATTATTTACTCACCCTCAAGTAGTTCCAAACCTGTATGAATGTCTTTGTTCTGCTGAACACAAAGGAAGATATTCTGAAGAATGTGGGAAACAGAGTAGTTCTGGGGCACCATTGACTTCCATAGTATTTTTTTTCCTACTATGGAAGTCAATGGTGCCTCAAAACAGCCTGGTTACAAACGTTCTTCAAAATATCTTCCTTTGTGTTCAGCAGAACAAAGAAATTCATACAGGTTTGGAACTACTTGAGGGTGAGTAAATGATGACAGAATTTTCATTTTTGGGTGAACTATCCCTTTAATGTTAAAAATTTTGTGTTTGGTAAGCTGTTTTGAAAAGTCTTCAAAGCTGCATTTACTTCATAAAAAATAAAGAGTAAAAACTTGATTGTCCCTTTTATTCGTTTAATACATCCTTGCTGAATAAATGTATTCATTTCTTTAAAAAAATCTTGAAGCAAAAAAAAAAGTAGTAAAATGTAGACAGATCACATTTAAACACTGTATACTCAAGGCATTTATACCAAAATTTACAGTTGAAGCCGTTTTTAATTAATTATGAACAAACTTGTGTAGCTCACAATGACTGATTTATAAAGAAACACGCAGTAAGCAAAGTCTTTCAGTAATATATTACTTTCATTCTCCATGGCAAATGCTTCCAGAGTGTTGCATTGTCTTGTTGCAGTTGAATAAACATCCACAGCCTGAGTTTTACAGCCACTACAAATGCTTTTGTGCTCGAGTTGTATTTTTATATGGAAAGACTCACAGAAGTAGGCCTAAATACTTTATTGCGGTAAATGTCAGTCTAAATCATTCAGGCATTGTAATTTTAATCCAGAAAGGCAAAACAATGTCTGCTTTGTGTGCGTGTTCAGGATCATTGCGATGTGTGGAGATTACTACATCGGTGGACGACGCTTCTCGTCCCTGTCAGACCTCATTGGTTACTACAGCTATGTGTCTTGCCTACTGAAAGGTGAAAAACTGTCATCTCCAGTGGCTCCCCCAGAGGTACGATGAGATCTTCTGACATTACGAATGATAAATCATCCATGTGCTCCTCGTATTCGTTGCTATATCTGAGGTTGTGCATCCAGAAGCAGGATGGTGTTTTGTTAATCTTTCAGTGCTGATCATCGTAGTGGTAATATGTGTCATGATCCCTTGTGGTGTTGCTATAACCTTTCATTCTCCTTCCAGCCAGTAGAGGACAGGCGACGAGTGCGGGCCATACTTCCATACACCAAAGTGCCAGAAACTGATGAGATCAGGTATAAAAACTTTCTTAAACCTCATCCTGTGTTCTGCATGTTTGAAGGAGTGAAATTTAAATCAATTTAAACGTTTGAAACAGGGCTGCATGATCAATCGATTTAATCATTATCTTAATTTCTGCTTCTGATTAATTGTGTGTAAGTGTCTGCAGTAGGCCCTTTGGTTATTTATCCTGAGAAAATTTCTGTTATCATGCACTGACTTTCATCCTTGGAGTCGTGAGATGTGAAGAGTTTAAATCCTCCAATCAGAGATTTTCTCTTAAATTGATACATTTTCTGCCTGCTATTTTACTTAATGTTCACAACCTGGCATTTATGTTTGAATTGAGTGATCTCTATTGTGATTTTCTGTTCAAATGAAATAATCATACTGCCAGTTTGTTTGTTTTTTTTCCTTCATGAGGCAACTTGTGCTATTTGCTGCTACTAATTCTGTGAGCAAAATGTCTCAGTGACGAACTGTAATAAATCCAAACATAAATCTCTACTATATTATTTCTATATTATAAATTATTACGCAATCTCTTTGCTACCATGCAAAGTCTTTTTTGGGTCACAATTTATTTTAAGGTACAATTCTCACCATTAACAAACCATTAACTACGACTTTTGCCTCAATACACTACTAATTTGCTGCTTATTAATAGTTAGTAAGGTAGTTGTTAAGTTTAGTTGTTGGGTAGGATTAGGGATGTTGAATATGTTCATGCAGAATATATGCTTTATAAGTACTAATAAACAGCCAATATGTTAATAATAGGCATGCTGTTTCACAACTAGTCAATAGTGAGAATTGCTTCCTATACTAATTGGTTCCTATTGGTTCCTTGCTTTATTAGAAAAAACATTAATGCTATCTGGAATTAATATTAAGAATTTCACTGTTTTAGGTTTTTTTTTTTTTTATACAAGTTTTCATAATGTAATGTTTCTTAATGTTTTGGATTGATATAGTAAATCAAGAAATTAGATGGGGTAAAATAAACCTTGCATACGAGTTGATGCTCTTTTTATTTGTGCTGACATAATTCTGATAAAATGTAAAAATAAATTTCTCAAATGAGAACAATACTGAATAATAATGAAAATAATTGTGAGTTATCAGTTTAACCATTATCGTGTAGTCCTAATTCAAACTAATTCTGGCTTTAAATTCAGTAATACCACTCAATCCATTTCATGCTGAACTCACTGCACCTACTGAAGTATTCATGTGTGTAGTTTGAATACAATCTGGACATTCTACACCCACCATATTGACGTGTGGCATGTGACTTACAATGTCAGCTGTGTTGCTGTTTCCCCACCTTTTATGCAGAAGACGACTTTCCTGTGGCCTCATGCAATACTAAATTGTCCATATGACTATTAGAACGTTGGGAGAAAGCAGTAGGTCATCCAGTTATTTTTGCCTACTATTTAAGGATGTTGGATGACTATTTAAGGATGACTGTGTAGAAGGGAAGCTGGCATATTTGGATGCAGGACAAGTTTTTGAGCCTCCCGTAATGAGCTGCTGATAGTAGTCAGGTGTGTTAAATACAGAAGACATTCAAAATGTGACAGACCAGGATTGAGATGATTCACATGAATAGCTGGTTGGAATGATCTTCTTCCTCTGTGGTATTCAATGGTTCTTACAGGAAGTTACAAAAAGTAATAGTGCAGGAAAACAATTTAGATTGCATGTGAAACTGGGAAATCCTGTGTAATAGACTAATAACCTCCCTAAATGTAAAAAAAGGAAATATCATAAAGTGTTACCTCTTACAGGGGACCGTCTATCTAGTACCTTCATTAATTGAGAAACATTTCCCATTTAGAGTTACTTTTACATTCAAAATACAACAGCTGATTGGCAAAACAAAAACTCATCTGAAAGATAACAGGCTAGGATAACTTTTTATAATCTTTATAGTCTAAAATTATTTCCCATCTTTTTTTTAAACTTACTCTATTAAATTTGTGTGGTCATTTCATTCCATTGTTTATTTTTCTCTTCGATATAATTGTATACTTTATTGTCTTTCTCAAGTTTTCTCAAAGGAGACATTTTTATTGTTCACAATGAACTGGATGATGGTTGGATGTGGGTAACCAATGTTCGGACAGAAGAACAGGGCCTTATCGTGGATGATCTTGTGGAGGAGGTGGTAAGTGTCTTTAAGCTATTATCCTTTGAAAGTGCCTTACAGTTTGCTGGTGTATTGATGATTATGATGCAAAATGGAAAGAATTAGAATTCAACCAGCTAGACTTTCCTCTCCCTTCTTTATTAGGGGACAGAACTACTAAGATTATGTACTCTAACAAACTAAGCAATTGGACATTAGTTCCTCTTAATATTTGGTTCAAAGAATGCAAAACTCTGAGATTGGAAAAACAAGCACGGCTGCTAAGATGGGTGGCATATGATAGAGACTTCAAACCTGCACAGATGGATGTGCGGTTTAAACAATGGATATGGAATGGTATCACATCATATTGTACAGTTTCATCCAAGATTGGTTTAGAAAGCTTCCAACATCTTATTGATACCTATAATTTAGAGAAACACGATTTCTATAGATATTTACAGCTTAGAAATCACTTTAATAAAAATATTATTAATGAGGCAACTGAATTGAATTTCATAAACATTTTTGCTGATGCATATAAAGGTGGTATTCACAAGAAACTGGTGTCAAAAATATATTCATGTATACAGTCCTCTAAGTCTCACTCTACTTTATATGTTAAAGAAAAATGGGAGAAGGAGGCGAACATAATTCTAACGGAAGAAGATTGGTTAAACATATGTAAGTCACAACATGCAACCTCCAGTTCTGGTCAGTGGAGAGAATTCTCATGGAAAAACGTTATTAGATTCTTTATTACTCCAAAAAGAAAATATTTACAGAATGGTAATCCGGAATCTGCACTTTGCTGGAGACGATGTAACAACTCAATGGCGGATTATATTCATATATTCTGGAACTGTACGGCAATCCAATCATACTGGTTAATGGTAATCACTGAAATAGAATCAATACTGGGTTTTGAGATTGATCATAGCTTTGGCGCTATATATTTAGGAAACATACCAACTGATTTTAATGCTCAAGACAAGTACCTTCTCAGGTTGTTATTGGTTGCTAGTAAAAAAGCAATAACCAAGAAATGGCTGAATGAGAATCCACCAACAAAAGAGGACTGGATAACAATTGTAAGGGATATGTTTGATATGGAGAAAATGACCTTTTCTCTAAGACTAAGTATGGATACATTTTATAAGAACTGGTCAAAATGGTTAATACACATGAAAATAGATAGTACATAAATAGATGTTAAGTGTTGTACAGTGAATGCCCCCCCCCCCCCCCCTTTTTTTTCTTATATATGTGAAGTATTTACTTAATGGAAATACACTGAATGGACTGAAACTTACAGACTTCAATTTACCCCTATTTATTTAATTTTTTGTTGTTGTTGTTGTTGTTGTTCAACTATTATACCTCCTATTGTATGTGTATTGGGGGGGGGGGTACTATAGGGAAAGTAACCCATATTATAAAAATAACTGTATAAGAAGGATGTAAGAACTGTATGTAATGCCTCTGGTGACCTGTATGTTCACTTCTTTATTTTATTTTTTTTTTATTTTTTTTTATGTTTTTCTTGTATTTCTAAGTTGTGTTATAGGAAATACAAAAATAAAAAAGTTTAAAAAAAAGAAAGTGCCTTACAAAATATTTCAGTAAACTTCCTTTGGATTTGCACATTAATTAAGAGATTCATTTGAATGTATTTTCAGGGACGAGAAGAGGATCCCCATGAGGGAAAAATGTAAGTATAAATAGTATAAGACAGTATATCTTTTAGTTTTGCATGCATATCTCTTCTGCCCCGTTAGTTTTAGTTAGTTCATTGTGCCATAGCAGAAGAAACATCTGTCAAAATCAGGGAGAAATGCTGCACTTATGTGTATGAATATGAGTTTGAGCCTCAGGCTGTTGATCTGATCAGAGAGCAGCTTTGATAGAGGTGGGTTGATCCCTTGTGCTGTGACCGTAGTAGGATGCTCTGACTCAGACTTGACTCACAGTGCCTGGGGTGCTGCCCTCTCTGCCGTGCTTACTTATGTCTCATTTCCTGTTTCCTCTTGTTTTTCTTTTTCTATCTTCATAGCTGGTACCACAGGAAGATCAGCAAACAGGAGGCGTACAACTTGCTAATGACAGGTGCATGAGTGTGACAAACCACTGGCTATTACATGTTTGTGTAATGAACATAATAAAAAAAACCCTGACTGTGATATCAGGTGATGTGCTACAACCATACAGCAATGCATTTCCCAGACATATTTTGACATCATTAAAGTAATAGTTCTCTTTTAATTGTAAATAATGATTATTTATGAATGCCTGGTTCCACCATGGAATAAAAAAAACACATAAAAATAAAAAAGGTAATTGCGACTTTTTAATCTAAGTTTACATCTCGCGATTCTGACTTTTTTTTTTTTTTTTTATCTTTTTTTACTATTATTATTTTGTTTCCAGCACTGAATACAAAGGTAATTGTGATTTTTATCTCACAATTTTGCCTTTATTTCTTGCAGTTGCAAATTAATATCTCTCAATTAGGATTTTTCATAATTTTATCTGTTTATTTCTTGCAATTCAGTGATCTAAACTCAAAGTTGAAACTGTAATGAGAAATTGTGAGGAAATTTTTTTTAATTACCTTTTTTAATTCTGTTTTATTCTGTGGCTGAAACAGGTTTCTGTAATTATTTGTCAATATTAGATTAAAAAAGCTGATATTGGATATTTAATTATACATGCTTATTTCCCCTATATTTACATGACCTTTGCCATCATCTAACACTGACTTAAAGTTAATCTTTTTTAATCTTTAACAAATGTCAAAGTGGCTATCCATTTATCGTACGTTAGTCTTTTATCTGTTATTAGCCAAAATGATTATCTGTCTATCAGTGTATTTGCTCCCTCATGTCGTAGATAGATTTGTGGGAGGAACAGACTAAATAATGACTTAACTTGTACTTTTGGCTTTACTGCTTTAAATCATAAAAGTGTGCATGAATTAAGCACTTTTGATTTATGAAGGCATTAAAGGCTTCATTATCCAGCATTATATGCATCATTTGTCATTTTTGGCTGCATAAACTTTGAGTACTTTTTTTGCAAACCTAAGAGGAAATTCATTAAAGATAACTGGATTATAATAGAGTACAACAGAAGCTGTCATTATTTTCATAACTGTCATTTAAATCTATTTAAAAGCACTTCTAATATGCTGCTTCTCCTCTGTCCAGTTGGTCAGGTCTGCAGTTTTCTGGTCAGGCCGTCGGACAACACACCAGGCGACTACTCCCTCTTCTTTCGTACCAATGAGAACATCCAAAGGTTCAAGATTAGCCCCACTCCCAACAACCAGTACATGATGGGAGGGCGGTACTATAACAGGTAGGACTGCAGACAAATGTGTCTTGTCAATACCTAAAAGCATCATGTGGGGTCTGGCTGAAAATGGACCCTCGTACCTCATATCCTCCTCTGAAACACCTATTTGCCTTCCCATCAAGTAATAAAATACAATACTTTAATGCCATAACAACATGGTTGTCTGGACATTTTCCTGGTGAGCTCTTCAACAACAATAACATAACATGTACACATATAAACATACATATCAGCAATAACCAACCAAAAACATAATAATAACATGCAAAACAGTGAGCAGAGAAACTCCATATAATCATATAATGGCACCATTTTGGATTCCATAATCAGAATAGTATTAATAACTTTATCTGCTATGTAGTGCTAAGCAGTGTTTGTACATTGCACAATGATGGAATAAATAATGATTATGCCATTTTCTTACAATTATGTTATCACTGATTTGGTTGTAAAGATTTCAGATGACTCCACATTTGCTGTATACAAATGAACACTGAAGTGTTTGATTATTAAATACAGAGATGAATAATTTTTATATGCACAAATTTTAATTTCATTCATTTGCCTGCAAACACCATTTTTGTTCACTCTACAAATGACTAAACTGATTTCAGTCATATACTCCAAAAGTCTGCCTGTCCAAATATTTTTGCTTCCTGATGCTGAACAAAGCATTTTAGAGATTAAACCCTGTCCCATATATTATGCATCAGTGCTGATTTAATTAAAATGTAACACTCTGTAATTTTGCACATAGTAATAAACCACACGGCTGTACATTCAGCTGGTCTCTAATTAAACCAAGTTTTTCCTGGCAGTGTTGACGATATTATCGAACGTTACCGAAAAGAGCAGATCGTGGAGGGCTACACTCTTAAAGATCCCGTCTCAATCCAGGTAAATGAAATGTCATTCCAATAAGCTCAGATATCACTGAAGATCATCTCTATAATAAGCATAATACTGTGTCATTTTGCCGTTTAGCAAAAAGAGCAAGTCCTGTCCGACTTGGTCGACGGCAGAGAAATCTATAACACTATTCGACGGAAAACAAAAGATGCTTTCTACAAAAACATTGTCAAGAAAGGATATCTTCTCTTCAACAAAGGTACCGCAGGCTACTTTTTATGCAGCCACCTGCGTCCATTTGACTTTTTACTGGTTATCAGCACATAAGGCTGTTTGACACATACACGTAACATTTGTATTCAGTGCTCAGTCATTCTCAGTGGTACGAGAGGATGTGGGTAATTTGTAGCACATAAAGCCCCGTGTGAGTGTGGTTTTGTCAGACCTTGACAGTCTTTGATCACCTGTGAAACGCACAGGAAGACTCTTCACAGACAACTCAGGATCAGCTACACAGAACAAAAAGCAAAGCGTTTACCTGAACACATACAGCTGTCCAGTTCAATGACAGTGGCTTTGCTTAGTAAGAGATTTGGCGCTCTGTGGGGTGTGCTCATTGATCAAAGGCTATGAATCTGAATTAGTTCTGACATCTTGTCTAGTTAGTATTCAGCTGTTTGTATTTAATATTCAGGTGGTTTAATGTGGGCTAAAATCATTATACCTCAAATCCTGGCTGGGTTATATGGGCTCCCCGTATTCAAATTAAATTTTCTCTTAAAAATTGATGATATGAATAAATGAGGTGTTCTGCATTTAATGAGATCTGTTAGTTCAGGCATTGTAGTCAATATGTAGTATATCTACATCAGTGTTGTGCATTATAAAATGAATTTCTTATAGTTCTGATTAGGCCTGGGTTTTAATCAGTTATCAGTTTTTATTAATTCTTATATACCAAGGTCAATCTAGTCTCTTGCTGTTTTTATTTGATGCGTGAACAGAACTTAACCAAACATTAATAAGCTTTGTGCTTTGCTACTTTTGATAAAACAAAGTCTCAGCTTTCAGATTCTGCCAATTTCATCAGGAAATTCAATCAGTGCATTGAGTCATTTTGGCACTCTTTACCTTGGCATAACTGATCGCTGTAGCTGCCTCAGTCCAAGTGGTAGTGCGCACTACACATTAACCAATTATCTCCTCTGTTTTACTACTAGTTATAGCATGAAATACATACAAATTAACAAAGGTTATGTTAAAAGATTCAGTACAACTAACTGAAATGTATCAGGTCTCATGCAATCCCTCAGTCAGTGTATCAGCCACGGAAAGATGTCAACACAGTTGAACTTACCTCAGGAAAGCCATTCAGTGTCCATAAACTTGATAGTTAGTTGGAAAAAATAACTCTAGAAAGGAGCGTTTTGCTAAACATAGGAACTGTGTTGCATATTCATTATATTTTTGCTTAACCTGTTAATGATGTGCTTATTATTTCATGTATGCTTCAGTAAGTCTGTCATAAAATCAAGTTTTCATGACAGCCACCGTTTAAATGTAGATTGTAGAAACATAATTATACCATTAAAAAGTTGATATAAAACTTATGTGCAATTTACATGTTTGTATAAACCTCAGTTTTTTTATTGTTGCTTATTATATTTAAAAACAAATATCAGTTAAGTTTAATAGATTGATATTAATTTTAATGTGTAATAAAGTATTGTGCCTACTGACAAGGTTCCTGTGTAGTTTACCGCTTTAACTAAGAGGGACTTTTTCCCTTTACGACAAAACTACATGTACTGTACTTGATACAGATCATAATGAATTCATATATTAACGAAACTGGAATGAAATTAAGAGCTTGTGAATCAAATAGATTTGTGAAATCTGAGTCAATACCCAGCCCCAGTTCTGATGCATTTCCTTGTTGGCATTCAGCTGTTGTTTGTATTTAGTATTCAGCTGGTTTGATGTGTAGTAAAATCTTTATTATATAGGCTCCTTGTCCAAGAATGAACATACTTGACTTTTAAATTCATGACATACATAAATCAGGTGTTCTCCCATGGTTTGGCTCCCTTAAAAGTAATTTTCTAAACTGTTCAAGTAAAATAAATGTGAGTCCGAAGCATCTTGCTTACCTTTTCACTTGTACTTCCACAGGTAAGGGTAAGCGCTGGAAGCATTTGTACTTCATCCTGGAGGGCAATGATGCTCAGCTCATTTACTTTGAGAGTGAGAAGCGAGCCACCAAACCCAAAGGACTAATCGATCTGAGTGTGTGCTCAGTGTATGGGGTCCACGACAGTCTGTTTGGCAGGTATGCAATTGTATTGCAACTCAAGTCACTTGAAAAAAAAGTTTCAAGTATAGCTCAAGTGTCCACAGTGTTTGGGGCCAGTTTACAAAGCAGCAATATTGATGTATATATTTTATGTCGATACTACTTTTATGTCCAGGCCAAACTGTTTCCAGATTGTGGTTCAGCACTTTAGCGAAGAGCAGTACATTTTCTACTTTGCTGGGGAGACACCTGAGCAGGCACAGGTACTAAATCACTTCTACATATGTGTGTTTATGTATATAAAAAAGCTCACTAAGGCTGCATTTATTTGATCAAAAATACAGTAAAAACATGAATTTTCAGCAGCTGTTACTCCAATCTTAAGTGTCATATGATCCTTCAGAAATCATTCTAATATGCTGATTTGGTGTACTAGAAACATTTCTTATTATTATCAATGTTGAAATCAGTTGTGCTGTTTAATATTTTTGTGGAAACCTTGATACATTTTTTCAGGCTTCGTTGATGAAAAGAAAGTTTAGAAGAACAGCATTTTTTTGAAATGCATATATTTTTTTGTAACAATATAAATCCTTACTGTCACTTTTGATCAATTTAATGCATCCTTGCTTAAATGTATTCATTTCTTAATTAATCTTAATTTCAAATGTACCCCGAATTACCACAAACTAAAAATAAAGGCACTACACACTAAACCCAGATGCCACAAAATTTGAGTTTTTCTGCATGTCTGAACCAAGCCCGTGTGAATGTGATAAATGAGTCTTTGAACCAACCATGTGTCCTGCATTCACAGGACTGGATGAAATGCCTGCAGACGTTCTGCAATAACCTTAGGAAACCCTTACAGACCACATTCAACAAGCGTTTGCGTCAGGTAAGAGAGAAGTCTCACTGTTTTTATTAAATGTTAGCTTCTGTTGCTTTAATCATGAGTTAAGGTGTTCAGATGACTCTGAATGTGCTGTCAAAGCAGGCCACAGCTGAGCTGTCTGGATGCTGGTGAGCAGGGTGATGAAAACCACTTTCAGAGCACCTGATCCCAGACATGCAATTTGGGCTAAATCTAAAAAGAACATCGTCATCTTCATTACCACAGGCATATTTTTGGAAAAAGATCTCCGCGTGTCATCTGATTCTGACATCTCATCACTTATTCATTACAGAGCTCAGAAAAAACGTAACATTTGCGTGCCATTCTCTCGCCTTAGGTTAGCAGTTTAGTCCTGTATGTGGAGGAGGCCCACAAACTTCCCATCAAACACTTCACCAACCCTTACTGCACCATCTCATTGAACAGTGTGCAGGTAGCGAAGACTCATCCTAGAGAGGGACAGAACCCTGTGTTCACTGAGGAGTTCATCTTTGAGTGAGTTCATTGTGACTCTCAAGACTCGTTTAGAGGCTTTGAAAGTGATGCTCGATTAAGGTTCTGATTACCATTCCTCTCTTGCAGTGACTTGTCGAGCGAAATCAACAGATTTGAAATAAGCTTAAGCAACAAGACCAAGAAGAGCAAAGAAAGCGACATCTGTGAGTATCATTGCCTGTTTGTTACCATATAATTATTGCGTTAGATTTATTTATACCTCACACTGGGTCCATTAACACTTAACACTCGGCAAGCATTGTGTGAATAAAAATGCACTTTGGCAGACAAATGAAATGAGATACTGACTAGTTTAACTGAAAAAAAAATATAAAAATCATTGTTTAAAATATAAGATTTAAGAATAATATAAGAATGATTGTCTGACTTAAGCAAACAAGATAAGTCTTGGTGTTAACCACTCAAAAACAAAATGTACTTTTAAATAAAATAAAATGTATCCAGTAAGACATATGTGTGGCAGGTGTGGCAAAAATTTCATTTTGTTTCACTTTTTCATCGTTTCAAAGTTTCATTTTGTTGTTGTTACAGTAATGCGCATACAAAGTCAAAGAGTATTATTTAAGCTGTACATTTGATTTAGATAAATGTTAAGTTGTGTTATTAGCATAATTTCTGTTAGTGGAGTTTTTAATTGATATTCATCTTATTATTTATATGTGCATGACCATTTAAATGTTTAGGGTCGGAAAGTTTTTTTTTTTTTTTTTTTTTATGTATTTGAAAGTATAATCTTATGGTCAACAAGGCAGCCTTTGTTTGATATTGTAAAAACAGTAATATTGTGAGAGAGTATTAATTTAAACTATTTGTATTTGAATATATTTTAAAATGCAGTTTATTCCTGTGATGGGAAAGCAGTCATTACCCCAGTCTTCAGTGTCACATGATCTTTCAGAAATCATTCTAAAATGCTGATTTAGTGCTCAAGAGACCATTTATTATTATTCATTTTGATTATGTTTGCTTAATATTTTTGTGAAACCATGATGTATGTTTTCGGGGATTCTTTGATGAATAGAAAATTCAGAAGAAGCCCATTTATTTGAAATGGAAATCTGAAACAGAAACACATCCTTGCTGAATAGAATTATTCATTTCTTTCAACACCCCCCCCACCCCCCCACCCCCCCAAAAAAAAACAGAATCGTAGTTTATTGAATATAATTTTGATGTTTATGGCCTGGCACTATGCATTTTAAATGCTACTGAAACT
>JAFVLL020038764.1:0-11669 GCA_021397915.2 Tor tambroides
TGATGCGTGGTCTGCGAGTGGTAGTGACAGTAGTGATCTGGAAACACATAGTAAGAATTGGTTATAAGAAAACTAAAACAGAAGTGAAACAATCAGTAGGAAAGAGGATAAATAAAAAGCGATACTTATATCCCTTGCCGGTGTCTCTGCCCGGTGGAGTCGCACGGTAGAGTCGATGGTCTTTACACTCTTTGGTCTTCACACGACGAGGGCTGCCGCGACCGCTGCCGCGGTATACTAACCTTAATTATACCCATATACAATATACAAATATACAAATAGGCAATGTACAAAACAGCAAAAACACAATATATAATGTAGACAAATGGCAAGCTATCCAGTGAATATGTGTGTTTGCACTGCGGAAAGTGTCAAAAGTTCCCATTTACAACGTGCTTTGTAGTGTTGAGCAATGTAGCCAATCATAGATGTATATGTTTTCTTGAACACCTCTGATTGGCCATTGTGTTCAAGTTAAGTGATGTTTTATTAACAAATTTCGGGAGGAGCACGCGGAGATAATTAACACGGCCAATCCATCATCAGCAATCACACGGTCTATCCTATTAGCGCAAGAGAGAACCCCTATAAATAATCAAGCATGTCTTACCTTCATCCTCTCTACAGTCTTTAGCATCCCTCCTCCACCCCAACTCCTCACCATCAACCCACTCCTACCCCAGCATGAGGAGGAGCACAGGGGGGAAGCGCTCTGGGTCTGGGCTAAATGCCAGGCTCGGACCCCTCTCCCCAGACAGAGGGAGTACCCCGGGTTCGGGAGTAATTACCGAGCCCGGAGCCCTCTCCCTGGACAGCACGCCAAATACGCATAACCTTTACGCTGTTCATTATATGCAAGTGTGAACTCGTGAATTAGAATTCACTTGCCGCTCAAAACAGGATTTTTTTTTAAGCACGCTTGCAAAATCTACACAAAGAAGTGTAGACACGATGTAAATAAGAGTCTCATTGTGCAATGAAGAGAGCTTCATTGATGCTGTTGCAATTATTTGTAAAAGTATTGACTCCCCTGATAGCACACGTACATCACAGAGACATCTATTTATCGTTTGTGTTTGCTCATCTGTAATACATCTATAGGACATTTCCTATCAGATGTCAACTAGACGTCTATTAGATCGTAAAGATGTTTATGATTTAGAATGTATGTTTAACTCGCATCTTACAGACGTCTGTCAGATGTTTGAACACAGCAGATGCTTTCCAGACCAAATGATCTTTAACAGACATCTTGCAGACGTACATGTGCTATCTGGGTCGTAAATCTCTCAATTCTCTCACTGCACGTTTATATTCTTGTTCTAGTGAAAAGTTATTTGTTTTGAAATCATTAATTTATTTATGCTTTTATTTATTTATTTCACAATTTTATGATAAAACACAGAAACAGTAATCATACTTTGCATTATCATGATGTTAATACTATGCATGTCCAGATGTTTTGTTTTTGTTTTTAAACCCCAAACAAATCTCCCACCCAACCCGCTGTGGGAACATATATATATATAGTAATTTATTTATATAGCACCTTTCACAGACAAAAGTGTAACTTGACAAGGAGTCACAAAGTGTTTTACAATAAAAATTTAAATCAAAACAAGTTAAATACCAGCTGTACAAATACCACCAAATATCACAAAAATTTGCTTCCAGACCATATTGTCAGTTAAAAGCTTGTCCAAAAAGATATGTCTTTAGGTGTTTTTTAAAAGATTCTACAGAACCCATAGTTCTCAATGAAAAGGGGAGAGAGTTCCAAAGCCTTGGAGCCATGACAGCACGGTCACCCCTTATCTTAAGATGTGTTCTGGGAATAGTTAAAAGGTGAAGGTCAGAAGACCTCAAAGACCGGCCAGGAGAGTGTGCATGTAGGCTATAAGGATATAAGAGGATATAAGAGGGTGCCTGACCGTGCCCAAAATTCCTCCAAACCAATGCTAGAAAGTCTCAAATTTGTTTTTGAATTTTGAATTATGACTGGTGGAAATTGCATTGTAGATATCTTAAAATGATTAGGCCTACTGCTTTAATTTTCAAAGCAGAGCATTGCAGGCTTTGTCCCTCTCTAGTGTGTGCTTGACTAACTGCAGCCCAATTTTTGCCCACGCACGTCAAAGCAGCGTTTGCTTTCACTTTCAACTGCATTCAACCAGCAACATCACGTGTTTTAATTTATCCGAGAGTATAACGATATTCTCTTTTCATCTGTATAAATATCAAAATTCAGTCGCGTCTTTTATTATTTTTTTCGACCTTTTGTTTTTTTTTTTACACTTTGTATGTCTGAAGCTACTCTGGCTTCAGAGTCAGATCATACGGACGGGGGTTTCTGAGGGAGAAACGAAAAACGGACATCGCCATTTCGAGATGAACACTTTGAAATAAGTCTCCACGAAATCTTCATTAATATCTCAAAGGAGGGGCCTGAAAATAATGGCAGACTATTTTGTGCTTTCTCTGTGCTTTTTGTTTGTTGATGGTAAGCCATTTTAGATATCTTGTTTCAGCTCTTCCTTTTTCGTGGTTGAAAATTATGGTTTATATCAACGTTTTTATCTAAAGTCTGTCTTTTCCTTTTAGCAGTTTATATAATATTGACGGTTATTAAAATTCGCGTTATTTTGCTTTTTATATTGTGTATTTTTATCATACAGTCTGTGGCAGCCACTGCCCTAATTTGCGCCAGGCCATGGTGACATTGATCACTTGGTGCCATGTTTTTGCCAAAACAACAGCAACTTTTAATTTGTGTCTTCAGGTGTGTTGAGTGCTGATACAGTTAAAGAGGCAGTGAAGGAGGGAGATTCTGTCACTCTACGCATTGAGGGAACCAAACAACAAAATGAAATGATGCTGTGGTACTTCGATAACATTCGCATCGCTCTGATCAATGATCCCACAACTAGCTGTTTATATTATGGTGAAGGCGGGACATTCAGAGACAGACTGAAGGTGGACTATGAGACTGGATCTCTGACCATCACAGACACCAGACCACAACATGCTGGACATTATGAAGTAGAGATCATCAGAAGAGACAGTTCAGGCAAAAGCGAAAGCTTGAACAGACCTAGCAAGTGTGACAGCACAAAAATCACCACAAAAACCAACAACCTTGGTGAAACCATAAAAACATTCGGTGTGACTGTCAGTGGTGAGTCATTTATTAAATACTATTTGTATATAATAAATAAGTGATTTTTCTTCTCTTTCCGTCAATATGTTCATAACATGGTTAGAGCCATGTTCTGACTCCTTAACAAATTATGTATTATAATTTATAACTCAGCAATGCAACTTGTTATTAGGAATGGATGCTGCAGGGAGTTTGTTCCCTGTTTTTACAGGTTTTCACAGCTACAACTGAACTTGTGTTTGCCTTCTTGTTTGTCAGGTCCTGTCAAAATGCAGCAAGAATCCAGCATGGGTATGTTTTCTTTTGCATCCTTTTCGATCTATTTATAGCAGACTGCACCACATATATATTAGTTTACTTCTAAATGCACATAGTTCTGAAGGGCAACATCGCCCTGTATATTCCTCTACTGATCTCTGTCAGTAATATGTTTAGATTTATCAGCAGTGATATTAATGTTAGTGTTTTTTGTTGTTGTTGTTTGTTTTTTACTTAGATGATGTCTTAAATTTAGCAGGCCTACAATAAATTATATTGGGAGCTAATTCTCTACGAGCAAGAAAATTAGTTTCACTTTATGGTTCAACTCTAAATGATATGGCTGTCATTTGTTTGAACACATAAAATCATATATATTGTGGCGGGAGGAGCACAACGACAGACACAGTGGGTGTGGCGTCAGGCCTCGGAGAGGCTTTTATTCAACAGAAATTTCAAAATAAGTGTCCAGGGGGAAAAAAGTGTCCAAATAAACAGGGAATCTGGTGTCCTCGTCGTGCTGCGCGGATAGTGAAGGAGGGGCAGTGTTCAAGGGGGAAGGGTCCAAGGAAGGGGCGGAGTCCGGCGGCCGCACGCGCTCCCCTCTAGCGTGTCCGGGGCGGGGGCGGCGGCTTCGTTCAGCGGCTTCATCCTCCTTTGGCCGTTGCGTCTGGGTTGAGATGCCAGAGTCCTGGCCCGACGGCCAGGTTGGCCGGGTGTGAAGGCCATCCTGAGCCTGATGGGTCCGCAAGCGGCCGGTAGCGGCGAAGGGAAATCCTCAACGCACCCTTCCTGGACCCACGAGGACACCAGCGCCATGCACGAGGAAGAGACCGGCTCCAGGAGAGCAGGCCCTGCGAGTAGCAGCGGTGTGATGAGGCTCGATTCACACTAGGTGCGCGCACAGACAGCCAGACCGGGCTAGTTTCCGCCTTCTTCACACGCCCACTCCCTGGCCGGGAGCCTGGTGAAGGGCGGCGAATATGGGACGGGGTGGTGATGACAAGAAAGTGGGGAGGCAGTCACCCCACAGATTCCCTGGGCCAGGAACCCCGGCCAACCAGTCGCCGCTCACACAGGATGCTACCATCCTCAACCAGGCCCAACGGTCGGAGTGGGCAAGGTGATGCCTCTCCCAACGCCCCTTCGTGACCGCGCTGAACGGGACAGAGAAACTGGGTGACACTGATAGCTTGCACCAACGTGAAGTAGGGGTAAATGGGACTATTAAATAGAAAGCTGCTTACCCTTTAGGGCTGGGGAGGGCCGTTCTCCGCGCCCTTTTCCGCTCCCAAAAAGACTTCCGCAGATTGCGAGCGAGAGGGATGACGCTACTGCAGCTGCCCACTGCATGTCTAAGCTCCGCCTGCTCGCATTCTCCCACTACTAAGTGAGGAGCAAGAATGGCAGATACAGTGGGTGTGGAAGGCCAGGCCTTGGAGAGGCTTTTGCTAAACAGAAATTTCAAAATAAGTGTTCAGGGGGTAAGTGGTCCAAGAAACAGGGAAATCCATGTCCTTCGCTGCTGCGTGGATAGTGAAGGAGGGGCAGGTTCAAGGGGGAAGGTCCAAGGAAGGGCGGATCCTGGCGTGGCCAGATCGCTGCCTCCCTTTAGCGGCACCATCCAGCGGGGCGGCGGCTTGCTCAGCGGCTTCATCTCCTGGCCGCGGGGCGCTCGGCAAGAGACGCCCGGCATCCTGGCCCGCGGCGGCTACGGGAAAGCGGCCATCCGGACTATTGGTCCAAGTGTGCTCTGCCTCTGGCGGCGGGCGGGAAATCCCTCAACGAACCTTCCCGGACCCACGAGATACCTATGGGTGTAGCCGAGGGGGAAGAGACCGTCTCCCGAGGAGAGGCGTCCCGGCGATAACAGCCGGGCAAGACAGTGCTCCATTCACATCAGGTGCGCTCTTCATCACACGCCACAGACCGGGCTAGTTTCCTCGCCTCCTTCTCTACGCCATTTCTCATGGGAGCCTTGGTGAAGGGAAGTGCTAATAAGGGACGGGGGGTGTGATGACAAGAAAGGGGGAGGTAGCTGACGACACACAATATATATATATATATATATATACATATAAAAGCTACATCTCGTCATTAGCCATAGAGATAATATATCCAATGAATATGATATAAACACACTATCAGGCTCACTTACACAAATGACTGTCTTTATCTGTTTCAGATTCAGGTCCTTCTTTAGGTGTTGTAGCAGAACATGTCTTGCTGATGTTGTTCTGCTGGTGGCTGCTGGTGTGATTTACTCTCGCTATACAGGAGCTCTGGAAAGGGCAAGTACCACCTACAGATACTATATGAGATATAACATTTGTATTTTGCAAAACAAGTGATTAATTGCGTAAAAGTGCAAGTTTCTGTAGTACATCATGTAAATACGTCACATTCACATCTGTTGATTTCACTTGTGCTAACATCATCCTGATGGGAAACAAACACTGACTGATGACAGATTTGCAGATTTCCTGAGTTTCTGTAGCTGTAAACAACTCTGTTCATGCCTCTTCTTTAACTTGTGTGGTTTGTTGTTTTCTTACAGATGGAGAAAGATGGAGTTTGCATGATCTAAGAGATCAGCATCTGGATATAGCTAAAGCAGCATAATTCATGCTTAAGTAAATTTGCGAAAAAATAATTCTGTTTAATCTAAAATGGTAAAATGTTTTTGAGCTGCAACACAATGATTAACTGATAAAGCACTTACCATTTAACCTGCTGTGGAAGTCCTGAAATTATTTGCATGTGGAAGGTTATATTGTAGGGCTATTTCAGTTATAGTAAATATGCATATTATACAAGTACTTTCTTGTACTACAAATTGCATGTAAAATGTTCAGTGATTCTTTTATCTGAAAGTTTCAGCTCGAACCAGGAGTGTATTAGGCCTATATACAGTTAATCATTTATTCAAAGCAGATGACAAGCAGTTTATTACAGGAGTTCTTATTGTAAGTGCCTTTGTTTATGGTTATACACTGTTAAAAAAAAAAAAGAAAAAAAGTTGAGCCAACTTAAAATATTAAGGCAACCAGCTTCAGCAGATTTTTGAGTTTTCTCAACTTGTTTTAAGTTTATACAACAAAAAGTTGAGAATCTCCTACAAAAATAAGTTGAGAGAACTCAAAAATTCGCTTGAAGCTATGCTCTTAAATTTTGGGCTTGGCTAACTTTTTTTTTTTACAGTAGATTCTATGGATGTTTATTTGCCTTTTGTGTGCCTTGATGTTTCTGCAAATCAGATGAAGATCTGCTCCTTCTTCCATCACAGTGTAACCGAAAGGGTGAAGTTTCTAGATAGTGACCAAACATGAGCTTGGATGTTATTAGTGAGTGGTATATGCTTCTGTTGAACCCACAAGTCAGCTTTACTTCAACATCAGTAATAATAATAACAATATATTTTTTCAAGTATTTAACTGACAAATTTTGCTTGAAGAACTACACTACCCATAATTCTAAAGTAAAATCAGAATCATTATGAATGCTACATATGGGGATTGTACTTCCATTCCTTTTTCTACTGTTTTCATGAATATTTTACTGTAGATGAAAGTTTTGCTGTTGTGATTTATTTTGGACGCAGGTGTAGTTTTTTTTTTTTTGTGAATTTTGTTGAATTCTCGTGAAGAGAATGGATTGGAAAATAATACAAAAAATAATGTACCGTTGCACTCTTTTGTTTCTTAATTAATGTTGTGTTATGTTACACTGTGTGCTTTTAAAATAAACTCTTCAAATGCTGTAAAATTTTCATTATTTTACTAAGTTATGTTTTCAGTGAAATGGATGAATTAAAAAGAGTCTCGTGTTAATTCAGGATCCCCCAAAAATGAACAATATCAATATGAACCGAAAACTCCTAAACATATTGATTCATCTGCATTTTTATCTAAAACAAATGACAATATAATATCCATAATAAAACATTAAAGTTAGAGTCCAGAATTGGGGCATATGATATTTATATTTATGATTTTAATTTAATAATCATAAATTGAGGAGCTATTAACTATTAACATAGTACACTTAAAACATCAATTGATTTAAGATTAATGGAGTCAATTATTAAGTTTGAATTCATAGTTTATTGTTATGACACCGCTCCAGTTAAAAAAAAATAAAGATGTCATAGAAGTAGGTCGGTAGGTGACAGAATTTTTATTAGTATGACTTTTTTTTTTACTTTCATATTTCCCAATGTAAAAGCTACAAAACATAAATTAAGAAAATAAGATAACAGTATAATCCACAAACAAATATGAAATGGATGCCACTACAGAATAAAACAATTATAGAAGAATAATCATCATTTTGGCCACCAGATAGTCTCCACGTACATTATAAGGATTCATTCAGGTAATGAAGCTTTATATGATCTAGTTCAGAGGCACTGGAAAGCAAAGCATCGTTTCACCATCAACAAACAATTAGACCACAGAATATTAATGATATCTGTTCTGTTTTCTCCTTTCAGCCTCTCCTAGCAGATCTGACGTCATTGACCAGAAGAGCAGCAGCAGCTGCAGCAGCCACGCCCATCAGAGCAGTGACCACCAATCGGATCACAGCTTCAGCAGTAGCACAGCAATGGACTTCTGGGGAGAAAAAAGGACCAGAGAGTTGTGATTTTCAACAAGCTAACTTCAAAAATTGTATAAAAAAAGAAAAAAGAAAGAAAAGAAAACTGATTATCCAAAAAGATATCTGCAAAATCTCCTTCTGGGCTCCCCAGAAGTTGTTATAATAATAATAATAATAAAAAGTTAAATCTGTTTAGAAAGACATGAGTAAATGATGACAAACGTTCATTCATAATTTTTTACATCTTTAGTTTTCAGTCTTGGTAAAATCAACTAATTAATTCAGTGAATAAACACATACTGTATCAGCTCTGCTGTACCTGAACATGTGTGACAGAGTTTGCTGATGTCCAGATGTTGAGTCTGGTTGCTGATGGGATTGTTGAGCACACAGCTGTAGGTGTTTTTATCCTGATATTCCACCTCCAGAGGTAGAGAGAGACTGATGCTGAGATCAGACACACTGATGCTGGACAATAAACTGTTTCCTTTGTACCAGGAGAGAGTCACATGACCCACATTCATCGCCGAACACACCAATGAACAATTCTGCTGTGATGATGATGAAGAAGAACAATCTCTACTGATGACAGGAACAGGCAGACGAGCTGAAAACATGAGGTACATCGGAATTAAGTGTTAATTGCAGAATCAGTCAGTCAGTGATTGTGTCGTTATTTGAACTGACAGTCCTGATCTTTATACAAAAGATTAATGTTTGTCATGGAGTAGCAAAGAGAACAATGTTGCAATGATTTAGTTATTTCATTAATTAATGATCAAAAAAATCAAACTGTTGAGATGCATCTACTTAAAAGCTTTACTAAATAACTCAGGTGAAACCAATATTTAACTCACCATATACAGTGAGACTGAAACTCTTTCTCACACTGTTGGTCTGTAGTTGATAGAGTCCAGTGTGTTCAGTTGTGGTGTTTGTGATGGTCAGAGATCCAGTTTGATCGTCCAGCTTCAGTCTGTCTCTGAATCTCTCATCAAGAACATCATCATGTACAGTCATGCTGTCTGCCATTACATCGATTTCAACTATTAAAGTGTTTTCAGATCCACACCTCCACAGAATCAGATCATCATCCATCATTTCACTAAAACCAGAGTTTAGAGTGACTGAATCTCCCTCCAGCACTGACACTGACTCCACTGCATCTTCACCAAACACACCTGAAGAAAAGTTTGGCATTGATTAAATCTTTAAACTCACTTGATGCCTTACATCATTTAATCAGTACTACTTACATGGTACCAGAACAGATGCATAAAAACACATTTCAAACTCACCAACCAGATGCCACAAACTGGACAAAACTAATTTGAGAAACATTTTCTTCATCGGTTCACTTAAATCCCATGATAGTAACCATTATTATGTCTGAAACACGTCTGAGCTGATGCTGTGTGTTTGTGGTCTTTCCTCACCAAGACTGAACCTCCGTCACAGTCTATTCTCACAGACCATTTCCTTTAACACAGGAAGTCATGAAAATGATCAATCGCATTATATTTTCAAATGAATTCTGGTATGAAAACTAATAGCAGAAGAGTGAAGTGTTGAATAAATTTTGAATTAAATGTTTGTATACTGGTATTGTGAGATAATCAGATGTCAATCTGGTGTAGTTCATCAATAGTGATACAAGATAACAATTTGGACTTCTGAGTCTTAATTGACTGATAATGGTTTCTTTCTTTCTTTTTCTTTTTTATGAAACGTAAGTATGTTTTATATGGAACAGAAGTCAGAATGTTTGGTTCATATTAACAGGAGAGAAAATGAAGAAATGCTTCAGCCACAAACTACTGACACACACTGACCGCATTCATCTAATAATAGACACACTGATGCAGGAGCTGTTTGTCCACCAACAGATGAAAGTTTGACTCAAACTGAGCTGGTTACACTACATTCAATGAATTGCATTTATTTTTCTCCCAGTGTTCTCCCAGCTACAAGAAGTCAAACAGTGAATGTTAATGAGACCAGCAGCCTTTAAATCTAGTAAATTCAGTTGAAATAAAATAAAAGTTTAAATGTGGCGCCTCCTGGTGGACGAACAGTCAATTGGAGAAGCTTTTAACTGATTGTTTTCAATCAATTTATTTTCCACCCCTTTGAAGGGGTGATATTAATTAGAGTCTGTGGCTATTTCGACACACTATTTCCCCGTCTAAATACTGTAAAGCTGATATAACCCTGCCACCCTGCTTTGTATCAAGCTGATGTAAAGCTGCTTTGACACAATTTGCATTGTTAAAAGCGCTATACAAATAATAGTGACTTGACTGTGAAATTAGGCTGTGATTGCTATTTGTTTGTATGAATGTACAAATTTTTGTCATAAGCACTCAAATACATCCATGACGCACTGTTAGTGGGGGTTATTTAGAATCCCACCAGATGGCGCCATTTATGTGTTACCACTGATTTTCAAAGTAAAATGGTGTACCTGTATACATATATCATTGTTCTTTTTTTTTTTTTTTTTTTTTTTTTTTTTACCTTCTGTGAATTTGTGTTGTTTTCCAAGAGAATGGTGTAGTGGTCTTTACCCAAGTAAAAATAGCATTATTTTCTTGTCAATATGCTATTTATTGCTATATTGATATGCTATAATTTCCATAGATTCTATTTATACTATATAAAAATATCATTTTTTTTGTTTGTTTTTGTTTTTGTTTTTTGTTTTTTGCTGTGAGTGTGTACAGCACTGGTGATATCAAAGAAACATTATTAAATCATGAACTCGATGATTTACTATATGCACTGTAAAAAAAGTCCGTAAAAATGCAGTACAATATACCGTAATAATTTGAAGGAATTTTCCATATTTAGTTTTTACAGGTGTTTTTCCGTATTTTTAAAATTACGCTTTGCATTGTGGGAACAAGAAGCTCAGTCTGTTTTTGGCGCGAAAACAGCGTTTGAGCAGACGCCATTATTCACGGAGATAGTCTCGGTCAAAATATAATTTTAAAGTCGGATTTCGGGTTTGAGGAACCGTTCTTACACTTCCTTGGTGAATTATATTTTGTTAAATGTAACAAACTGTGACGTTAACCGTGTTGCTGTCTGCCTTGTTTGGCAAATGGATGTCGGAGCCGTCGCATTCAACATTTTCAGCTCACCGTCACATCTTACTCGACGTGGAGGTAAGTTACCTGTTACAGTCTGCTCACTTTCAGTTTTATTAATAAAAGTTTATTAACTTTTAGTTGTTGTTGATGCGGTGTATTTGTTACTGAGCGTGTCTTACAGCGTTACTGAGGTGATATTAAGCAGCTGTGATAGTTAAATCTGAAGTGCGGTACAACTGTGTTTAGAGCGCTGTGTGTCTTCAACAGAAGCTGACAGAGGAATTCAAGAAATGAAGATACCATTACGACAATTTTTTTTATTTAAGAGATTATACGACTAGATTTGACATCGCGGAATTCTTCAAGGCTAACGCACCTTTTCTGCCAAACGAGGTAACGTTAGGTTTAGACATTTTAGACATTTAGACATTTATTCATTGGCAAGAGGAAGATGAGAGACACCAGACCCACCAGACCCAACAATGCAGATGAGCTGAAGGCCGCTATCAAAGAAACCTGGGCTTCCATACCACCTCAGCAGTGCCACAAACTGATCACCTCCA
>JAFVLL020038766.1:0-59606 GCA_021397915.2 Tor tambroides
TCGTGTTCGCTTTAATTTCATTTTTATATTTGTTCACCAACTAATCATTGACGAAACTAGTAATTTGTTTTACCAACAGCTTATCATGATGGGGACAAAGAAAAAAAGTGATTGTACAATTCCTCAGGGAACGCAAAACTTTTGCAAGCAAACTGTCAAATGCTCTCTCTGTGTGTGTGTGTGTGTGTGTGTGTGTGTACATGGACCTTGAACCCACTAGTCTATGAAAGATGGGTTCAAGTGTACTACAAGTGCTACATGCATTTTTTAAATATTATGTTAAAAGCACTTTTTGGTTATTCATAAAAGTGGACACCAGTTTGGGCAGTTTGTGTAGGTTTTTACCAATTTTTTTCAACTTTTAATTTCATTTCTAGATAAAAATTTGTATTGTAGAGTGATGGAAATGGCTATCTTTTTCTTTATTTTCTATTTATTATTTATTCTCTATTTTCCATATGCTCTATGAAGCATAGCATTTCGTATTTTCTCTGTGTACATGGCTAAAAGTTCTGTCAGGATTCCTCTAACAGAGAATGGCTATGACCAGTTTGAGCTAATCTGAAAAGATACTGTTGAAGGTCAGCTTGATCCTTGGACAGCCTTTATCAGTTTAGAAGAGACTATGCTGAATTGCTTCTCACAACAGAGCGTCTGTTTTTCACCCTCGGTCTCACATTTAACAACAGATTTAGAATTTTTCCACGACAGTATAAATTAAATATTCACTTAGTTATCAGCAAAGCTCTGTTGTTGTACATATTTAAACTATTTTTCTGCGTCAGAAGTCTGTCTGAAATCACTTTCGAGAGCAACCGTGTAAGAAAAGTCATCAACGCTTTCGGACGCAGCCACAGTTCTAAGGTGAGCAGTTCACAATATTTCGCATTATTGTGAAATATGCTTTGCACAGTTTGTTTATGAAACAGCGAGGTAGTTTCTTCCTTTTTGTTAGTGAGTACAGTGCTGTTTGTGTGTTTACTGATTTAAATAAATATGTAGAACAACCGGCAATGTGAGGAAAACGTTAAGTTCATGAGCTATTTTGTGTTTTGTATGATTGTGGGAATGATCGTTCCGATGGTTAGAGCGATTATGTTGCTGTTACTGAATTTCTCGTGCTCTGTGAGTGTAAAGTCTGAGACACACTGCACGATTTCCGGCTGTCCCAGACGAAAGACTGGCATCGTGAAAATCGTGAAGTGTGTCTCGGGCTTAAAGGATGTGAACCGATATTTTGCTGCTGCGATTTTAATTCTAACGTTATTTCTCTTTGGAGATTTATCTTCGGCAGATTATAGTCGCTTTTATAGTGCTACAAATTTAGTTTAGGTTTGATGTTCATTGGATAATAGCTAAAGTTTTTTTAAGGGACCAACAAGTTCCAGCCACAGTGCAAAAAACGTAAACATCCAATCATTAATTCATAAAATAAGTGAATGATTTTTACAACATTGTAGTAAATGTTAGTGGTCAGACTGACAGTAATGTGTGCTACATTTGGGATGTGGGGAAAAAAGAAAACTTTTTGTGAATTACAGTATTTTTTTTTTTCATCTGAGTTCTGTATATACAGAGAGGTAACTGAGGTAATTGAGTACTGCACTGAAGTCATGACTTAAATTGCAGTTTAGACACTAGACAAACTTTTGAATGGAAAAAAATATATATTTTGGTGAATTATAATATATTTTACATATATGAATATGAACAGATGTACAATATAGATTTTGGAAACATTAAATTTTGCTTTGTGGTACTCTTTCTCTGAATGCTATGAATGTATTTATTAGAAAATCAAATTATATGCTGTGCTCTAGTGTAGTTTAAGGTGACCATGCATGCTCTTTTTCCCGGAAATGTCCTGGCCAGGATTTCTATATTGCCTAAAATAACAAGGTTTAGGGCCAGTTTTACTAAGCAGGGGAAATTAGCATGAGAGTGCAATTCCAAAACAGCGGCGATGGGTGTGGAATTTTCTGCGGGTGATTTACTAACAACCGTGCAAATTAAAGAACACAGACGCATTTGCATATCGACCAATGGAATATACCAAGCACAGCGCAAATTAGCATAGTAACAAATAAAGAATAAAGAAATAAAAAAGCCACAGTACATTGAAAACAACCATAGGCCAAAAAAATGAAGGGTTACAGGGACTTTTGATAGACTTGGTATTGTGTGACTCGAGGGTTCCAAGTCGTCTTTTATTTCCTGAAGCAAAATCAGGATAATGTGTTCTCTCTGTTCTCTGTGGCAGCCATTTCAAGCGCAAAATAATTTAAGACATGCTTTGTTGGGGCGTTAAATAATGGCGCAAACATTAGTAAATCTCGTTACGTGATTCATTTGAATACTCTCCTCCCATATATTTTGCTTCTGAAAGGGAAACTCATGCATATTCAATAAGGTCAGGGACAAAAATAACTGTGTCCACGCCTTTTCAGCGCTAATTAGTTACTGCGCGTCTTTAGTAAATCCTGACAGTACTTTTTTAATGCCAAAAGATGGTTTGCGCTGGCGCAAGCTGTTAGTAAAACTGGCCCTTTGACTTTTTTTTTCCTGTTTTCACACTTGCTGAAGGTAATGATCGAAAAGTATTCACCCTAGTTAGTTACCTGTAATTAACCACGTTTACATGCACACCAGTAAGCTGGTAACTCACAAATATCAGCTTATTAAAATAACCAGTTTTCCCTGTTTACATGCACATCAGTAACCTGACAACGCAAGTAAGTTGTGTTTACATTAATAAATCAGGTTATTTCCCTGTAGTGACGTCAAAATATAATCATTTGCGTATCTGACAATGAGTATTCCATACATTGTTAGGTGTAATGTTAAATCAAGCTTGCATTATGTAAGCGGGAAACTGACAGGTCATATATTATCCTCTCATGCAGTTATTATACAGCGTTTTGACTGAACCACTTCTACTTCTGCTGCACGAGAACACATTTTTATAATTTTTTTGAGTCATGAAAGAGTCTGCCTTTGTAATATATTTCCTTCTTTCTTTACCGAAAAAAACATTTGCTCTGTCTAGATGCGCTTAAATCTGCACTAACGATGTGTATCTGTCATGTTCCACACATGCTCACTTCAATAAGCCGACAGAAAGCGGGTTATTGCGTTTACATGTCGTGGGAAATCGAAGTAAGAAGCAAAAAAACTACCTGTGTCGACCGGTTTATGCTTACGCCGTTTATGACCCTACTCATAAAAGAAAATGGGTTACCAAAGATTCATACAATAACATACACAATGTCCTGGACATCCAATAAAACTACTCAAAGATGTGTGTGCAAGCAAATGTGTGTGTGTTCTAGTGTGTGTGTGTGTGCTTAGTCCCTGTTTTCATGCGAGTACCAGTTTGTCCAAGTTCTAGATCTTGTTTTGTCTAGGTGTGTCCGTGACCAGCACATAACAAAAGGACAGTCAACAGTGAAGCCCAAGAAACAAGAAATATTAACAGATAGAAGGACAGAATGTGTGAATTACCACATATATGTGAGTGCAGTTTTACTGAATGAGCAATCTAAATTGATGTGCTCTTTGTGTTGATGTTGTTACTTTTAATATAGAAATATAATGATTTACAAATCTGCTTCTTCCAGACAGATATAGTCACATTCATTGAAGCTCCTCCCAAAAAATTACATCGTCAGTGATTTCACCAATAAACGCTGGAATATTACCATCAGTTTACAACTGAAGACAGGAATCAAATCATCAGAAAGGGCTTAAATCCACAAAGAGTTTATTAAAGAGGACAGAGAAAAGTTGGAAGATCCAGAACCAGAATGGAGCACACTGAAGATACTGAAGAACAAACAGGTTGGTGTTCATTCTTGATTCTTCATTAATAATGCTGATGGTTATAAAGCTTCAAGCAGATTTAGATTTGTTGTAACAGGAAAAATCTTTAATGCTGTTGAATAATCTAGCTAAAGCATCAAATAATGAACCATTTTCTATGAACTGGGTGCATTTTTCCCCCCAACAAAACACATAAAGTATTTTTCCCTAGTGGTGTAGTCTGACAAATAAGTCCCTCCCCCCAACAACACCAAAAATGTAAATGTTTTATATTGATGATTTATTAGTACTTTATATAGTATTATAATAAAACAAATACAGTATGTTCTAAGATTAGTTGACAGATTTTTCAGGTCGACTGCATGGCTTTGTATGTAGTTTCAGGGTAGCATTACAGACTATAATTTCAACCTGTTGCTTTGCATTTATATTCATTGTAAAAGTGTTTCATTTCATGCATTTCAAGTAGAAAACATTTTACCTACTGATACTTGAGCGTGTGACCATATTTCCTTATGCCCCGTGTCCACTGCAGCTAGAGAACTGCACTGAACACAGTGCAGATTTGAGCTTTTGAGCAGATTTGAGTGCAGAAAAGTAGAAAGACCAAAATGATAATGCACAAATTGCAACAAAGAATTGCAAGTTTCACACAACAGCATGGGAAACCGTTAAAGGGGAAGCTAACATGACCGTAGATTATGGACTTGCAAAGCAACAAAACAAATGGGTATACCGATACTTTAGAAGTCATAATACACAAACAGCCATGGGCAAAAAGTAAGCATATGGTGTTTTCATGCATATGGCCCTGATTACACCACTGGTTCTCCCTACAGAAACATGAGCTATAATGTTTTCAAAATAATAATTTGAAGATCAGTGTACCTCATTTGTGGAAAGTTTCAGGGATGTGTAAATTATAAAAATGCACCAAAATGAACAAAATTTTGTATTTTCTTTCTGACTTACTGAAAATGAGCTGTTTTTACTTTTATTTCAGAGTTGATTGTAGAAAAGGAGGAGAGTGAAGAACTGAGTGAAGCTGAGGATAAAAATCATGTTAAAACTGGAGAAAAACCTTTGAGCTGCATTCAAACCAAACAGAAAGATTTAAAGAAAAGAAGAGGCAAGAAATCTTTCACCTGCACTCAGTGTGGAAAGAGTTTGACAAGGAAATATGGCCTCGATATTCACATGAGAGTTCATACTGGAGAGAAACCATTCAGTTGTGATCAATGTGGGAAGAGTTTCACACAATCAGCAAACCTTAAGGTACACATGACCATCCACCCTGGAGAGAAGCTGTACGCATGTGATCAATGCGGTAAAATGTTTTTGAGAGCTTCATACCTGAAGAAACACCTTAAAGTTCATACAGTGGAGAAGCCACATTCATGTTATTTGTGTGGAAAGAGTTTTTCACATCTAAAAAATTTACAGATACATCAGAAAATACATACTGATGTGGGAGAGTACATGTGTTTTGAGTGTGGGAGGACTTTTAAATTAGCAAACTGTTTAAAACTGCATCAGAGGATCCACACTGGAGAAAAACCGTACAAGTGTTCACACTGTGACATAAGATTCAGTCAGTCAACAAATCTGAAAAGACACGAGGTGATCCACACTGGAGAGAAACCATACAAGTGTTCACATTGTGACAAGAGATTTAATCAGTCAGCAAGTCTAAAAAGACACAAGATGATCCACACTGGAGAGAAACCATACATGTGTTCACACTGTGACAAGAGATTCAATTACTCAGCAAGTCTGAAAACACATGAGAGGATCCACACTGGAGAAAAACCTTACAAGTGTTCACACTGTGACAAGAGATTCAGTCACTCAGTAAGTCTGAAAACACATGCGAGGATCCACACTGGAGAGAGACCGTATCACTGCAATGCATGTGGGAAGTGTTTCAATCATTCGTCTGCTCTACACAGACATGCAAAAAACAATCACAGTAAGTAGATTGTCTTCAGATCCAGGACTTTCAGGTCTGATGCCACGTCCTGATCAATTGCCTCACCATAATGCAGCAAGCAATAAAATATCATCTGTGTAAATCTGTCCTAATCAGCCATTACATGCAACATCCAGCCCATATCCAGACCAGATGGTGGATCAGCAGATAGAAATGACCACAATAGCCCTAAAAGTCAGCGGAGACCATGACAACTAGATGAGCCGTAAAGACAGATCTCCTGAGAAGACCACATCAACTAGATGGCCATGAGAACCAGACAAGTCCTCTGCACAAAGCCAATGTTCAGCCTTGGCTCCTTCACCATGTGATGTATCCCATCCTCCAAGCAGAAGGAACTGGATGAATATTGTGAACAATACCAATCCACAATATGACAGCCTGGAATCAGTCACATCATGCTGGTTTTGCCTGGTTACTCCCAAGGTTTTTTTCTCCATTTCTGTCACAAATGGAGTTTGGGTTCCTTGCCACTGTCGCCTTTGGCTTGCTTAGTTGGATACACTTTAATGTTTGTCAATATAATTGACTCGATTGCATAGGGACTATTTGAAGAGAGCTGAACTGAGATGATGATAACATCACTGTTTTCTCCAGAGCTGGTTTATAGATGAACTGGACTCAATCCTTTATTGATCAATTTTACACAGTTATTAAACTGAAGTGACTTCAACTGAAAAATTGACTGTTTACTATTGCCCTCTTTTAGAGCTTGTTTATGGCAGAACTGAATGTTATTTGCATCACTGAGACATTATTTTCATGTTTAACACTGTAAAACGGTATTAACAGTTTAAATCTCTATATAAATAAAGATGACTTGACCTGACTCATGTTCCCAACACTCTTTTAACTGGATGTTTATTAAGTCCCTTCAGATTGATCCCGGTCTACGGACTGATGAAGGCATCTCTCCATCTCCACCTGTAATGTTCATTTCCACTACCACTGCATATTCATAAAGACTGTGTCTGCAATGTTTTAGTTTTTTTCAGTAATGTTGCTGATGCTGCTGCTTCCATAGTGTAGATCAGTCCTGACTTGATGCACACTTTGTTTTCTTTAATGATATTCGACTTTCACCCCATTCAACTTGTACTGAACATCTTTATATATGTTTTGTTGTTGTTGTTGCTGTTGTTTTACATTTGTCATACTCATAAATCAAGTCAAGAGCTCAGCAACATATACTGTCAAGTTTTCAGGTAAGAAAACAATACGAATCAGTTGAAGAAGAGTCTCTGTTAGATGTGCTAATATAATGATAGAAAATGTTAGAGTTATCTTGTGTGTTGACTAATAAAATATGATTGTCAGTTTCTACAGTTAGATGGTCATGTTCACTTCTTGTTTTAGTTTCATTTTCATGGATTTTTAGTTTGTTTAATAAGTTCTCATTGGTTGTTGTGGTTATTCATTGTTTTATTGATGTCACTCACCTGTTCTGATCTTCAATTCATTCAGTTCATTGTCAGTTTCATTACATTGTTTCTTGTGCTAGATTGCTCAATTTGTTTTGCAAAAAATAAAGTTTAAGCTACTAAAACATCTGATACACCTCACCTTGTCTTCCTCCTCATCCTGGGTGATACAATGATGAATCTGTGCGAACATTCATTCTTTACAGCTCAAGATGATATGAGAACAACAGTCACAAACTCTGAGGACCTCTCAACTACAAACACACAAGGAACGGTACATCATCACAGTCCCATGCACAAAACATCGTTTTTGGCTTCGACGATAATTGTCATCAGCCGTCCCTGTCCAGCTCTGACTTTGTGCTTGATCTCTTCTTCAATCACAATGATTTGTATTTCTGCCACTGCATTCACTGCTTTCCTTGCTGCTGTTCTCTGACTGATCTGCAGAAAAAGAGCTGGTGAGTTTCAGATTTACTCCTTTATAACAATTAAAAACAGTTTAAATCTGACTGTGATGATCAGCAAACAAACACATCATTTTAAGATTGTAGAAGCATGTTGATAATGAAGCTATGAAGTTCTCAAACTCAGTTTTATTCCTGTTGAGAATTTCTGTAATGTCAATCTCAAAGAGTTATCAAGTCAAACAACAATCATTTTTATCATACATTTTAATGGTTCAACAAAATCTTATTGTTAACACACTGTGTTTTGCATGTGTGTTTTATCATGAATATTCAGATAATAAAGAGGGATTGATGAATTGGCAGTGAGTTCAGTAATGCCAGTGATTTAGATTTTACCAAATCTGTGGTAAAATGAAGTGAACAAAGGACCAAGCTCTTAGTGACGTGGTCTGGAACTTCATGAGAAATAAAGTTCATCCAATCTTTCCTAACGCTGGGATCAAGGAAGGCAATGCAAAGACTGTTTTTCCACAGCTTGGCACTGCACAGCATCTTCATCATTTGGTTTCTGTGTAGACCTGTGCGTTCACCTCTCTCGTAAACACTACATGCATGAATCGGTGGGTGGGGCTAAACAGGCAGTGATGTAGAAGCAGGCGTTGATCTTCTTCTGCGGAGGTGGTGTTTAGCCACACTATTACATCATAGCGTAGAACATTCCACAAGCTGTCCTTTGGCATGGTATGTCCTTGTGTTACGTCTTACCTTGCACATGTAGAGATCTCCTATCTTTTGTACTGTGTCCAGGATCCTCAGGCGAGGATTTAATTATCCACTGGATAGCGTGTCCGGATTGGGAGCGCGAGACTGAACCCCTTTCGGTCTATTCCTCCCAGCCATCCGTCCAGTTGGTGTGGGCACTGGGAGCCCAGTTTTTCTCCCGAACTTTGTGTTTCTGTTTTTGGATGTGATCATCCGAAGTTTCTAATAAACTTCATTCCTCTGTTTTGCACAGCACTTGAGTCTTCCTGTCTTTTATACACAGCGTTGTGTGACAGATGAGACGAGATAAACCAGGCAAGGATCGAGACATGAATGAAACAGACTATAAACAAGGCTAGACTAGACTGGGGAAAACTAAGAGTGGCTCCGTAAAGCAGCTATCATTTGGAGAGTGAGAAACGCAGCTTTGGATTCGTCGGTGGGGAAGCAGGAGGGCTTTAACGAGAAAGTCAGGGAGCACTGTGACAAAAATGAACAACATGATGTGGGTTCACCAGAATAAGGAGCCGGCGGGTTTTTCTGTCATGGTCGGTATGTTCTGTAACACAGCGCTGTGTATAAAAGACAGGTTTGCTTCAGTTGGCTTGAGGATAAGTAAATCATGGGTCAATTTTCATTTTTGGGTGAACTATCCCTTTAACTGTCTAATTTAACTTATTTTACAAAAAATGTGCTTCAATTCATCCCCATTTGAAAATACCTAATGTAAGATAATTATTGTAAAAGTTTAGATAGAAGCTAATTGTCTGTGATCTGTTTGACCAGTAGCAAATATCACTGGGTATGACTTCAGCTCGAATGAAGTGCTGGCCAAATGCATAAAAGAACTGACTGAGGAACAGGTCATTAATGCAGCTAAAAAGGTAGGAGCAGAAAATTTGAAATGAGATGCTTTCCAAAAGTTCAGGAAAAAATGCAATGCTAAGATCTATTGGTGATATTCTCTATAAAGACTGAAAAGAGACTGAATTAATTCTTCGACAAAAATGACTTCCTTAGCAACACATTTTCCCTGGAGCAACAGTTGATGGAGAATTTCTTAAAGCTCAGCCAGTTCCCATTCTTGTTGGAATGACAAACCATGAATTTGGATGGATGCTCACTCAGGCAAGTATCACAACATTTTTGTATGGATTGGAAAAATTTACAAATCTATTAACCTTAATGAGTACTGTAAATAGTAATGGATGTGCTCTTTTTTCAGGCCTTTGTCACAAAAGAATGGGTAAAAGAGATGGACACAAAATCAGTGAAAGAAATTTTGGACCTTTTTAAAATATTATGTTATGTTAACATGCTGCCACTAGGTGTCACTTATAACCTGGAGGTGAGAAAGAGGAGAAATAAAAAAAGAAAAGAAGTGTTGAGGTTGCTGCATAGCTTGTCACTGCTGCGTTTTCTTTAGTAGTATACTAATGTAAGAGTAAGATACAACACATTTATAACACACTGAATAAGAATAGGCCTACATTTTGAACAGTAGCGGCTCCTGATCATAAATTTAGTTGGTGCTGATTCTGGGTCGTAGTGCTAGTTTATAATAAACTCAAGAAAGCTTATAGTCTTTATAGTCTTAATCGCTGAACACACGCACACACAGTCTTTTGACAGCGATCTAATGTCCTTGCGTTATTCAGCCTGTTGGTGGCATGCTAATGTTGACTGACAGGCTCGAATGCTATAGAATTATTGCCTTAAAGGGGACCTATTATGCAAAACTCACTTTTATAAGGTGTTTGAACACAGTTGTGTGGCTGCAGTGTGTGAAAACAACCAGCCTATAATGGTAAAAATCCACCCACTCATTTTTTTTGCATTAGCTTTTGAAGCTATATTTTCACATGAGCACATTTAAACTAAAGTATTAACACTTTCATTAATTTGAAACACAACTCCACATAGGAAAACGGACATGCCAGTTGGTTTCTGACCTGATGCAGACACATACAGCTGAATCTAACTGATATCGTCTTGGTCTGGAGCGAGATAAGGTAACTTGAAAATAGCCGGGACAGTCTCAAAATTGCCCAAATGGCTCTCAATTAGAGCGTGTTGCAGTTCCACTTTTCATCACAGATATACATTGTAAAATTTGTGGGGCACTGTTGAGTTGCGATAAATTAATATATCCTGCGCACTTTATGACTTAAAATTGTCAAGAAAATCTGAAAAATATTTGTTGCCGAATGCTGAACACATTTACAGTTTTTTTTTTTTTTTAGTTTATAGGCTAGAGGAGTGAATACTTTGGTAACCAGCCCTTACAGACAAGCCACACCTGATTTTGAATAAGAAATGTCAAGACAAATGCTTTTCACAGAGCTGCTGTCAGTCAAACTACATGCAGGTCAATTTGTGAGATCTATTTGTGTTTAAAGGTTCAAATGCTGAAAGGGTTGATCCATGAAATATTACAATTATGTTCTTGAGCAAGACTCTGAAGGTAATGATACATGGGGCAACTACTTTGAGCAATGTTGCCGGGCAACTTTTTTGAGCAATGTTGCTAGGCAAATATTTTTGTGCAATGTTGCGGGGCAACTTTTTTGAAAGTGGGCACTTTCCCATTGAGAATGGGCAACAAATTTCTATCTGGATACTTTAGATCAGTCGTGGGCCCTGTGTCTCACTTGGTTGCCCAGTAAAATTGCTCAAAAAGTTGCCCTGTGTATCATCATCTTAAATCTCAGGACCTGAACCTGTAGTCCTGGCCTAATGGTTAGAGAGTTGGATTTATAACCCAAAGGTTGCAGGTTTGAGTCTCAGGTCTGGTGGGAATTGTTGGTGGGGGGAGTGAATAACCAGTGCTCTCTCCACCCTCAATACCACGACTGAGTTGAGACCCTTGAGCAAGGCACCGAAACCCCCAACTGCTCCCTGGGTGCTGCAGCATTGGTGTGTGTGTGTGTGCACTTGGATGGTTTAAATACAGAGCACAAATTCTGAGTATGGGTCACCATACTTGGCCACAAGTCACCTCCTTTCCTTTCCTAATCACGGCACTGGGGAAAAGCGGCATCAAAATGCCAAGATATATTTTCCATAATATGTTCCATAAGTGTTACTGACTGCTAACTATGCATTTTAAGCCATCAAGATGTAGATGAGTTTGTTTATTCATCAGAACAGATTTGGAGAAATTCAGCATTACTACATCACTTTCTCACCAATGGATCCTCTGCAGTGAATGCGTCGTCAGAATGAAAGTCCAAACAGCTGAAAAAATTAAAACAAACACATCACAACAATCCACAACTAATCCACACAGTCCATAAATTCAGATCTTGTAAAACCAAAAGCTATGTGTTTGTAAGAAACAAGTCCATCAGTTCAACCAGGGTCCAATTATTAGGGTAAATAATTTTAAATAACTTTTAACACTCACTTCTGGCCAAAATATGAGTCCAGTTCATAATAATGCTTAACCTCCAGTGAAATTTGTTCTAATGAAGAAACTTTTTTTTAAGCCAGTTTTGATTTTGGGTGAACTGTTTAAGGAATATGTTTACTGGTAATTACATCATCCACCTTTTTAAATACAGGATTTGCATTGTTTTATCTTACATTTATGCATTTAGCAGACACTTTTATCCATAGCGACTTACATTAGCGATCATAAGCAATTTGTCAGTACAAAAACATGGAATTTATAACATTAATTGAAACACATTGCACTATACATTCACTAGCTTATACGAATACAGAATGCATTTGGTTCCCAAAATGCCAATACTTTTAACTGAAAGAAAGAAATAAAAAGAAAGAAAGACTAAATAATTCAACCCCATTTTTCAAAACATTGAAGTTCACACTGCAAGTTGCGAATAAGCAAACAGCATTGCAAAAACATAACCCGAAAAAGACTTTAAAACAAAACAAAACAAAACAAAAGGGTGTGTTCGACTTGAAGCAGCGCTGCGCTGAAGTGGAACACACCTTTTTCTCTTGTTTTGTTTTGTTTTGTATGCAGGCTAAAAACGTCACAAAACGTCACTAAGTCATCGCGCTATAGTGCCAAATTATTCCTTTCACTTTTACTAGTTAAGTAATGTCGTCGCCATTCATACACAGGAACAACAGAACACTTTTACTTCACTAAACCTACGATCATCTTTAAGCAAAAACTGAAAATGAAGCATGTCTTTATTTTTCTCTTATTGGTGTTATGTATACGTGGGCATGGTAAGACATTTATACTTTATCGAATTTCAAACACACTTATTTGTTTTATAATTTTGATATTTAATTTAAAAAGACGAATAAAATAAATAAAATAAAAATACATCCAACGCTGTTTGCTCTGCAAAGATTTTGTAAGCGATATTTTCCACTCAATTTACACCAAAGAACGTTCAACAATGTATGGTCTTTAAATAGGCTATAGACCTTTTTTTTTTCCCAAATCGCAATTACATTTACGTGATTGTGACTCTCACTCAGTAGGCCTGTGTGCAGTTAATATTATGTACTGTCTAATTTGCATTTTTGCAGATATATTTTGTAAAACATACAGTAAGTGCGATAGGCAGTTATGTGGACTGTACGTAGATCAAGCTGTGGGTATGTTGCCTGGATGGATGTATATGTGTGTGTGCACGCGTATGTGCATGTAAATTCCCACCGCTGTGTAGACCAATGGAGATCTGCTGGCATCTAATGGAAAAAGTTTGGTACTGCGCTCAAAAAAAAAAAAAAAAAAAAAGACTGCTTATTGAAATTTGTTTAGATTTATGGCTTTGATTTTCTAGCAGTTTTTGAGTTCAGTGTGTTTGCCCCACTTGTTTTCCAACAGTGATCTGCCAAAGATCTTCTTTAAAATGAGACCAAACTTGTCTGTGCTCTAAAGCTTCAAATTTTTTATGACAATTTTGACACAGACATTTTTGTCCTCCAAGGACCTTAGAGTAACTTTTTTTTTTTTTTTTAAATTATGCACAAGGGTTAAATTAGTGCAGTCAATGTGTCTGTGGATGGCATACTCATATAAAAAAGGAAAATGTTGAAGGATTTGATGATTTTACTATACAACCCAATTTAACATTTATTCCAACTGTGTAATCTATTGGTGCAATATAATCCCATGTACAAACAATTCTGCTTATTTCTGGTTTCTCATTTCTCATAGCATATCAAATGTAATGTCCCTTTTACAACAATACACCTACTGAAATTATGCTGCCCTCCGCAGCTCCTCTGTAAGGGTTCACAAGCACATCACATTCACGCTGGTGATTTCTGGCTATGGAGAGTATTTGCTGAGAAGACACAAAGGCAAGAGCTTTCCAGTGGGGCAGTATTATTTCAGCAATCAAAATTCACCTGCCAAAATTATATTGCAACATACAGGAGACATTTCTGGCTGTAAAGTGTGTTTGATGAGAATATTATGACAAGAGAGCAATTCAAAAGCATAAAGAGTCATCTGCTCTCCAATCTCTCGCGGTATTTTGATGTCGTACATCAATCGGTCTTCGCGTCACAGAGTCGAAATTCGGCACAACACCTGTCAACGATAAAAGCCAATGACAAGAGTTTCATTTAGTATCAGATCTATTAGCATGACATCCGACTGATATTAATTTATTGCTTGTATTTTGCTTGACCCCAAAGACGAGTAGTTTCAGTCTCCACCCAGCCCATCTTCAGAGGAGTGAAAGAAAACATTGTAAATATTAATAATGCAGTTTAACAAAATCCCCAACTTTTTGAAAAATTGGTCTCTTCTTTTTTGATAAACATTTTAATAGTTTTTATAAGAAACTCCTTTAATGTCGGATGTAGCCTAATCCTTCATTTAAATTCAAGTTTAAACCTCATGGTATATCTTGGCACAACATTTGGACATTACCATATGAAAATGTCATTTCTAATAAAGTAAAGAATTTACAAAATCATTCATAGATTTGATCCTGTTACAGCCATATTAGATAAGTCCATTCTGTCTGTGATAAATGTACATTTTGAAACATACATCAGTTGAAGTTATTCAACATTTATTTTTCTGTTGCCCTTTTTCTATTTCATTTTGGGTTGACTTTAAAATAGACATGTCAAAATACATTTTCACAGCACTTTCCTGTTGCGTGTTTTTGATGGCTTGTTCATTTCTTCTCCAGGTGTTTTCAGTTTTGGTTCAGATATAGTGTCTGTGTTTGTGATGGAGGGAGATTCAGTCACTCTGCACACTGATGTTACAACAAACCACCACAAAGAGATTATATGGTTTTTTAATGACACTTGCATCGCTCAAATCACTGAAGATCTCCATTATATTGGTAGAGTTGTTCAGTGTAATGAAGGTACTGAGAGATTCAGAGCCAGACTGAAGCTGGACAATCAGACTGGATCTCTGACCATCACGAACATCACAACCACAGACTCTGGACTCTATCATCAAGAGATCATCAATGACAACAGCAGCAGTGAAAAGATCTTCAATGTTACTATATATGGTATGGTTTATATTACATTGTGTTTAAAAGCACATCTTGTACATTTAAATCAGATCAAAATCATATTTTTTTTTTTTTGCAGAAACTGGTGTTTTCTCTCTCTTTATAGTCACATACAGTATGCAGATAAATTCTTCAAAAACAGATTTACTGTTAAAGTGAAATTTGTTGCTTTAACTACAAATTTAGTTCAATGTGATTTCAGAACAGTTCTGTCCTGGTGAAGATGTCAGTTTGTCATCTCTGATCACCTTTTCTTATCATCTGTTTAAATGCAGATGCAAATAAATGCACATTTCTCTTAAAGAAAGTGTATATTTCAGTAACTGATAAAGTTAATATACCAACCTACTGAAGTACTAAAATTTGTTTTGCACCCTTAGGAACACAGGAGGTAAAGAGAATACAATGAATCAGATTTTATCATGAGTAACTTTTCTACAAGCTGATGTAAATATACTGATATATAGGTGGTGTATATTGTTATACACACTGGCTTCTGCCAGTTTATTAAAAATGTAAAATAAAACGTTATCTATGTGAGAGATTCAGACAGCAGGACTAAAAATAGCATTTAGTATTTAATGATGTTGTGTGTTTTTTGTTGTTTTTGTTTTTTAATAGGGAAAAGATGATGAGTGAATGTGTGAATCAATGTTCATCTACTGTTTGTTTGCTTGTGCTACAATACATTATGAATGCAGATATATTTGGCCACTCACAATCTTTATGATCTGGTGAAAAACATTTTAACTGCACATTCCTGTTCTATAATTTTGTTTGGCTTGTAATCAACTGTTTGTTTGTTTCCCTAGGTATTTTCTGTGTTGATACAGATGGAGAGTCAGTGTTAGTGACCGAGGGAGATTCAGTCACTCTACACACTGATGTTAAAAAAAACCAACAAGATGTTGTTAAATGGTATTTTAATGACATCTGCATCGCTGAAATGGCTGGAAATCACAGCTTTATCTGTACAGATGTTCAGTGTGAAGATGCTGATGGGAGATTCAGAGACAGACTGAAGCTGAACAATCAGACTGCATCTCTGACCATCATGAACATCACAAACACAGACTCTGGATGCTATCAGCTGAAAATCTTCAGCATCTTAAAGAGCTTCAGTGTTACTGTCGCTAGTAAGTGGAATTGAGTCACGCTTCTCACTGAAAATGACCATCTTTGATCTCGTTCAGGTGTGAGAACTGTCTGTCTTGCGTTTATTTCACTGCTCTCACTGTGGTCACAACTCTAGTTTACTGTCAAGAATTTAGACATGAATCCTATGCACAACAGCTCTTTTTTGTTGTATAATTTTGTTTAGCTTAACAAAGTGTTCCTTTTTCTTCAGGTTGGTACAAAGATAATATAGACAGAGAGCCAGTGTCAGTGATGGAGAGAGATTCACTCACTCTAAACACTGATGTTAAAATGAACCAACAAGACAGAATTATATGGGAATTTAACTACAAACTCATCGCTGAAATCACTGGAGATCTCAGTATTAACTGTACAGATGTTCAGTGTAAAGATGGCGATGAGAGATTCAGAGACAGACTGAAGCTGGATCATCAGACTGGATCTCTGACCATCACAAACATCACAAACAAAGACTTTGGACTTTATAAACTGAAGATCTTCATCATCAGCAGCAGAAGTGACAGTGAAAAGATCTTCAGTGTTGCTGTTCATGGTGAGTCATTATGTTTAAAAGCAAGTCTTATATATTTAAATCACATCATAAATATGTTTAGTGATATTTTTCAGTGACATTCAGAGGTGTTTTTCCTCATTACCTTTATATTAATTCACATACAGTATATCAATCATTTTTTTTCTTTTTTTTCCACTGGCGAGTTTTTAATGATTTTAGTTCGTTTTGTTGTGGGTCAAGTAAAGCTGCAAACCTTCTCTCATCACTTTGTTTAAATGCCTCAGTTATTTCTTACCTATTGTTTTTTAGCACACCAGGAATCCAAACTGCATTTAAAAAGGCTTAAAATTACGATTCTCATACTGAAAGTAAAGAAAGATCATGAAAATCTCTTTTAGATTCACATTTCTTTATTATTGTTGTATAGTTTGTTGTTTTCAGCAAACAGATCCCTCAATCAGCTGTTGGTTTGTGTTTCAGATGCTGCTGAAGCAAATGAAATGAAGGAAGTGAAAGAAGGAGAATCTGTTACTTTAGATCCTGGTGAAATCAAAAACCCAAATGAACCAAAATTGATGACGTGGTATTTTAATGACATTCGTGTCGCTGAAATCAGTGGCGATCCCAGTAAGATCTGTACAGATGATCAGTGTGATGAGAGATTCAGAGACAAACTGCAGCTGGATCATCAGACTGGATCTCTGACCATCATAAACACCAGAACTGAACATGCTGGTCTCTATAAACTAGAGATCATCAGCCGCAGTTTCAACATTACTAGGAGCTTCACTGTTACTGTCATGGGTGAGTATTATTTCATTATTTTAATGCCCTTTCCTTTGAGAAGTTTTAGAAAACCCAGTAAATGTTGTGGACTGTACGAAAAAAATCAACTAAAAATCTGTGTAAATATTGAATCAATTATCAGTCGCTTACTAGTAATAATGTCTGTCTCTCTTTATCATTTGATTCAGGTCTGTCTTCAGCTGCTGCAGTAGGAATATGTGCTGTTGTTCTGCTTGTTGCTGCAGCTGCTTTTGTGATTTACTATCACAAGCACCAAGCCAGAAGGAAGGTGAGTGTTACATACAGATGATTTAATGAGATTGAAATATGAGACTGTGAAAATAATCAAAATTGTGTTTTTATTCTTGACCAAAGTCATTTTAATTCTTGTTATTGTTCTAACAGACACCAAGATGCAGCGCAATAATCAGGTGAGATACAGTGTACTGAATTCACTACTATGATTCAGACAAAATGTTTTCATGGTTGATGATTAAGAAAGCTGACAGCGGCAAAATTAGAGGTCACGATAGGCCACATTATTTTTGATTTCTATTTCAAATATCAATCTTGTTCATTTAATCTGCCTTCTTTGAATCTGTGTTTTCTTTCAGGTGAATCATGTGGAGGTTTCATCCCCTAATCAGACTGAGCCATACTGATGATGGGACAATGGGACGTCCCATAATCAGAGTGGGAGAGCCAGTGTGACACCATTGTAACCTTTTCATTAAATGAGAACATTTAGAAACACTAAAAGAAACACTAAACAAAACCACAAAGAAACAAAAGACGGTAGGCTACCGATAGCAGTCAAATTTTACCTTAAAACCTAAACTTTGCAGTAAATCAGCACAAAGTGCAAGTGGAAAAGAGACTAAAGTGTAAAGTGTTTACAATAAGTGAATTTTCCATTTTTTTTCTTTTGTTGAAAGAATTTTTAAGGTTCAAAACCTGCAACTGCCACAAAATACCAAATAAGTTTTTGTAAAATTGTTATATTTTCTGACCTCTGAATAAGCACTTCACTGCTAAGAATATTAATGTTTTAAGTACATTTAAAATGTAATGGTAAAACAACATGCATTTATTATTCATATGCATTATATTATGCATATGGGCTAATCTTCAAATGTTAGCTACAGGATTTTGAAGTGTCATCATGACAAACCAAGAAGATGATGTTAAATCATTTATCGTTATCATTATCAATTTTACTATTTTATATATAATCAAAATGGTCTTCCTATGTTCATGTGTATATGTATAGACTCCTATAGATTTCTATGTTCATGTGACAAGTAGTGCTAATAAAATACTGATTTGTTAATCTCATAATGGCTGGAAGTTTGCAATTAAAGTTTTGAGCAACTCAGTCTTTAGTAATATGAACACAATGTTTAATCAACTGTTATTGTATTTATTTATTTATTTATTTACTTATTTTTGAATGTATTTAATGTAATATGTTTGCATTGGATGGTCGAACTAATCCTGGAAAGGTGAATATGTGACCCTGGACCACAAAACCAGTCATAAGGGTCAATTTTTTGAAATTGAGATTTATATATCATCTAAAAGCTGAATAAATAAGCTTTCCATTGATGTATGGTTTATTATGATAGGACAATATTTGGCTGAGATACAACTATTTGAAAATCTGGAATCTGAGGGTGCAAAGAAATCAAAATACTGAGAAAATTGCATTTAAAGTTGTTCAAATGAAGTTCTTAGCTATGCATATTACTAATCAAAAATTAAGTTTTAATATATTTACGGTAGGAAATTTACAAATTATCTTCATGGAACATGATCTTTACTTAACATCCTAATGATTTTTGGCATAAAAGAAAAATCGATAATTTTGACCCATACAATATATTTTTGGCTATTGCTACAAATATACCCCAGCGACTTAAGACTAGTTTTGTGGTCCAAGGTCACATATCTGGTTAGGACTCTAGATGGTGCTCTAGTACCAGGGATCTCCATCCCTGCTCCTGGAGAGCTACTGTCCTGCAGACTTCACTTCAAACCCTGCTCCAACACACGTCTGTAATTATCAAGTAACCCAGAGCACCTTGATTAGCTGGTTCAGGTGTTTGATTGGGGTAGGATCTGAAATCTGCAGGACGGTAGCTCCCCAGGAGCAGGGCTGGAGATCCCTGGTTTAGAGTGACCAAATGTCCCTCCATCACTTCATTTCACTTTTAATATCAAACACAACTGAAGAACAGAGTTTGTCTCAGATTAAAGCTTTAAAATAAGAAGATGCTGGTTTGATGAAGCTTAAAATATCCTGCAGCAGTACATGAGTGTATTATATCATCTACTGTGTGGGTTATTTAGTGTCACAAGTTGTCAATCTTGTTTGACCTCTGACATTTGTTTCACTGTAAAGATGTGTTTTGTGTAATGAAAGATTTGTGAGGTTCTTATTATCAAGTGAAAAAACTAAGAAACGCTTCACCCACAAACTACTGACACAGAGACAAAATACATCCAGATGAAGCTGTTTATCCAACTAGCAGATCAAACCACATTTCTGCACAGATAAAACAAAGATGAAAACCACTGTAGGGTTTATTTAGAGTTCATGTTTGAGATCTCAGGTTTTTGATTGCAGTCAGATTGGTGGTGATTGGTGAATCTGTGCAAAAAAAAACAAAAAACAAAAAAATCTGTCCTCCTGCTGAATGAACTGTCGAGAGGAGAGACATTCACAGATGGTCTTCCAGTATTAACACCCAACATCTATAAAAAATGTGCATTTATGGCACTATACTTTAATTGTTATATTACCTTGTCATGCAGGGAAGGTGTTTGTACAACTGCTGAGGGAGTGACAATAAAAAAATAAAATCAAATACAAAAGAAAAATATCCTTAAAATAAATGTGAACAAAAACAGAAGGTGTGAGTCAGGGCCCGCATGAGTTAACATTCACAGTATTTGATCATCGTTTTTTTTGGGACATTTTAATACACAGCATACGACTTTGATTTCTGCAAGGAAACACAATCTCAGTCAGAAATCTTGGTGATGCAACAGAAAATGAATAATAGAACAGAAAATGATTTACTCATGTAATACTACTTGAAAAATCCTATTTAGATTGGTAGAACTCACATATGCTCCCTAAATGTGATGATTGTTATGTTGTGATTATACTGTTTATAACATATAGATGTTATTCTGGCTGTTATCAAGACTCTAACTGTTCTCAATAGTGTAATAGAGTCTTTACTATATGAAAAACATCATTTAATTTTAAAGATTTTTAATCATTTAGATGTTGCCAATGGCAAAAACAGCTTGTGACAGCCATAACGACACACATCAGTCAAACTGAAACCTGCTGCGGTCTGCTTTTGCAGAAAAGTGGCTATTTGTTTGTGTTTAGTTTGCAAGTGAAGGACATCTTCTTCCTGTCCTGCTGTAATGAACCTCACAATCTTACTTGTCACCTACACAGTCAAATTTACAGTCAAATAAAATGAATCAATTAAAAACAGTCAAATCAGAGTCACGGTCCAAACTAAATTTTTAGCCATCATGAATAACTGAAGCTTTGCATGCTTTATTTATTTATAAAGAATAAATTTAGCATGACTTTAAAAACTCCACCAATGAAAGATTGTATAAAATATCTCACTGTTTATATTATGCACTAGATATTCTTCCTTTACCTCAAGGCTGTATTGAAATTTGTATCATTGTGTATACATATACGTACATACTATCTTTATCACTGTCTTAAATGCTAGTTTAAAAATATAAGGAATAAACAAAATGCTAGAAATGGCAAATGTAAAACCTGTATTGTAAGATGGTTCATTACTGGAAGATTTTCAACTGAAACATGAATAACACCCACAAAATTTCCATAATTGATTATTATTCTATTTTATTTTATAAAAAATAAAATAAATCATCCAATCACGTAATAATCATCACAAAGAATCAATTGCAGAGGGGCAGACTCACAAAACAATGAAAGAATAAAACTTAAAAAAGATTATGATGCAAGTTGTTAATGCAGGTGGAGGAAACACTGAGGTGGACGGTGTGCTAAAATAAATCTGAATGTCATCAGCATAACAGTGGAAGTTAAACCCAGAGCATTTGATTATTTGTCCAATTGGTAACATATAAATAGTGAAAAGAAGAAGGTCCAAGACAGAACCCTGAGGTACACCAGGACTGATGGATTTGGTGGATGATTTGTGTTTCTGGTATATAACAAATTGTTGCCTCCCTGTCAAATAGGATGAAAACCAGTCAAAGGCTGTGCCAATAATTCCAATTGCTGATAGCCGTGACAGGAGTATCTCACGACAAACAGTGTCAAAAGCTGAGATGAGGTGTAATGTAAAGAGAGTGCTTAGAATGCCAGAATCAGAAGCCAAGAGGAGATAATTAAGAACCTTAACCTGTGCTGTTTCTGTACTGTGTAATGGATGAAAGCCAGACTGGAAGGGCTCGTAGAGGTTGTGTGCAGTTAAGTAGGCCTGTAACTGGGAGGCAACAACTTTTTCTAATATCTTAGCAAGAAAAGAAAGGTTAAAAATAGGCCTGTAGATACTTAGGGATGAAGGATCAAGACCATGCTTTTTGAAAACCGGGGCGACAGCAGCAGTCTTAAGCTTAGCTGTACAGTTCCAGATAACATTGACTTATTGATGAAATGAGTGACGAGCAGTGACAAGGCAGTCAACCGATTCTTCAGTAAAGAGGCAGGTGCAGGATCAAGAAGACTAGTAGAGTTATTAGACAGCCTGATTATCTCATCAACCACTGTGGGGACCAAAGTGTCAAAAATAGAGAGGCTGTGAGTAACACATGCAGAGAGAGGTTCAGAAGTGGGAACAGAGGTATCGTGTTGATTAGTAGAGGAAATTGTCAGCCTGATTATCTCATCAACCACCGTGGGGACAATAGAGTGAGCTAGAGAGACAACTAGAGAGGCTGTGAGCAGAAGCGGACTGGAAAAAAAATTCAGGCCTGGCACTGTAGCCACACCAGCGCACATTCACCCACACAGCCCTACCCACAGACACGCACATTCACTACTTACATTTGTGTACGGATGGTGAAATAATATAAGCAGTACCATATGTAACAAATATTTAAACATTTAATGTATGTGACTGGCAAACAATGCTGAGCACATGTTTATAACAAATTTACACATACAGTAAAAACAAAAGTAAACAATCTGAGAATGTTTTAGAGTATGTGTGCTATCTGTTTATGCAGTTTGTCTGCTGTTACTGTTTTTCTCTACTGTATGTTTTTCTTTGTTGTCACTCTCAGTCTGTTGGATTCTCCTTATTTCTCCCTGTTGACGCTGTACATATTGTCTATCTGATTTTCCATCTTCTTATCCATTTTAATTCTTTTAATACATCTGTATGGCTGTCTGTGATTATACTTGTTCTTGGACTGGGTCCAGCAACATTCCATTTTGAATAGATGAACACACGATTCAGACAAGGGAGAATATAAGTAAACCAATGGCTTATAATACCTCATCTTACTATTGCATATGAGTATCTGTAATGTTCCACCCTACCTAAAGATTAATTACATACTGCAACCTCTGTATGCATATATTGAGAGTTTTATTTTAATATATGACTAGTTATGTATTCAAAGTAAAGTTCACTACAAATGTCTACAGTACTGTGGCTATTGCTGTAGGTTTTTGACATATTAGACTATAACGCAAGTAGTCTACAGCAGTCTATTTACCCTAAATCCCAACTCATTTGCTGATATTTCAGTCATGCAATTCAGTAACATATAGCTCTAACTTTATTTGCGAAGCAGAAAATATCTAACAAATTAAAAAACATCTTTCTGCATTGCAAATAAGACTTTATTTCACTTAAAACAAACATACTTCATAATGGCAAACTTTTGTTTAACATTGCAGAAAATGAATTTCTCTTACAGAGAAAGAAGCTTTTCAGCATATGTGGATCCACGTTGTCTTCATTCTCTTATGCGGACTGACACAGTGTCACTGTTCATGAAAACGCTAAACTAAGCTGTCTGGACATAGTGGCTATACATGCGGAGCAAAAAACATCTAACACATTAAAGAGAGGTCTTTCTGCATTGCAAATAAGACTTTATTTCATTTTTAAAAGAATATCTTTCATATTAGCAAGCTTTTGTCTTAACATTGCGTGAACTGAATTTCTCTTACAGTGAAAGAAGCTTTTCAGCATATGTGGACCCGCGTTCTCTTCATTCGCATAGACGCACTGACACAGTGTCACTGTTCTAACGTGTATGAACTGAATTTCTCTTACGGGGAAAGAAGCTTTTCAGCATATGTGGACCCACGTTCTCTTCATTCGCATAGATGCACATTTGTAACCAATTATCACGAAGCAATGGCATTTTAAATATAAACGGGGGTTCTGCATTAAGCTTACAACTGTTTAATAAATTGTAGGCTACTGTCAAAAAATCACTGGAGCTAACTGGCAGAAGTAGTGTGAATTGCGTGAGCTAGCTGTATTTTCTGTTTTCTTCTTCTATGGCACTACTGTCCTCCGCTGCAGCAGCCGAACTGCAAGCTTTTGAGCAGAAACAAAAACAAAGGGCCATCGGTTTCACAGCCAAACAGGGTTATTAAAGGTGCAATAGGTGATTGTCTTCAGAAACATTTTTTGTAATGCTGGTTGAAAGTCTCTTCACATCGCGATAGCAGTCATTAAGTTAAGTGGTCTAAATGTATTTATATGTATTTATATATTCTGTGAAAGGCATAGGACCAAGAAATGTTCGTCTAATCAAAATGCTCGGTCCGAGCATTTTTATTGTCTTTCCTACCTGCCTGTCAACATGTGTATTTGCATACCTCTGCGCACCCGGTTCGCGCAGACAGGATACATCATCGGCGCGTTCACGCACGCTGTGTGGACAGAGCCAGAATGGCAGAAAAACATCAACAACCCGATCTTCCTTCCTGGTATTGTAGTAATTTTACTAACTGTACTATAAAGTTTTCTCACCATTGAATGACACATGATGTAGCCCAGCGGTTCCTAATTCCAGTCCTCGCGCCCCCGCACTCTGCATATTTTGCATGTCTCTCTTAGTTAACACACCTGATTCAGATAACCAGCTCGTTAGAAGTGAGCTACGTGCATGAACTGTGTTCCGATTGACATGCTCCCTACACAGTGTTCATTGCTCCCTACTCCCTGAGCAGGAGAAATCCGTTGAAGTTTATTTCACTTCGGAACATTCATTCATGGATTTGCGCAACGCAGCGTCTTCACGCATAGTCTCTGTTATTCTGGTCTGTGAGCGTATATGCGTTCAGGGGGTGTGGCTTTAGACGCGATTACAGGGAGGGTGAGATGTTTGCTTTCAGTGCTATCATGCTAAAGTTAGCATTTTCCAAGATCTCCTACTGCACCTTTAACATCTAATTAACATCCAAGTGAGGATAGTTCAACAACTCTGATATTAGATCTAGTCAGGAGATCGATAAGTGAAGATGGAAATGTGAATTGTTGCATGGTTTTATTGTCAAACCATGCAATTTGACAATAAAAAGTAGAACCAAGCGACTACATAACAAAAGTAGACAAAGAGAAGTGGCTTTCAATTTGCGTACGGTGTACTCTCAATGGAAACAGCTAACGGAACAATAATAACACTAACAAAACATAAGACAGGTAAGATCCTTTAATTTTCCAAACAGACTGCTATGACAAAACATTTTATGTTTTCTGGTTGTCATAAAAAAATGGCACCAAAATGCCGCTTTGGAAGATAGACTTTAAATGGAATACAATTTTACGATAGCATGAATAAAATTTCACAAAGATGTACAAAGATTTTCAGCTCTGTTTTCAGCGTTAATTTGAAATTAGACAAATTTAGTACTGTTTTAATCTTTCAGCTACACTCCTGCATAGTCTCTAAATGCTTATATAGCAGGCAGAATTTACTTGTCTGTTGTATGTAAGTCTACTTCCGCCACATACCAAAAAAAAAAAAAAAAAAAAATCATTTTTTGGTAAATTATAATTATGAAATTAAAAAACTTAAAATTATGAGATAAAAGTCATAATTATGATGAAAAACTTAATTATGAGATAAAACTTGAAATTATAACACATTAATTATGACATAAAAGCTCAAAATGTGGCATACCGTAAATGTTAACGTTGATCAATTTGACCCTTTATCTCATAATTTCTACTTTTTATGCCAATTATCTCATGATTATCACTCATAATATTGGCTTTTTCCTCATCACTTTTTTTCTCAGAATTTCAACCTTTTCTCATAATTATAATCTCATAATTATGTGGTAGAAATCGGCTTCTGTACATTGTGAACTAGGGTACATTGTAACCCTGTGTAAATCTTATCCCACTATTAAAGAAACTAAATCAATATTGATATTTGGTAATGAACATCCTTACCAGCAGATGAACATATGAAGCCATTATAGTGGATTAGATTATAGATAATAGATTAATAAATTATCAAATAAAAGTTATATGAGAAATTATAAAAACATTTAGGTTCTAGATGTGGGAATATAAGCTCGATCTTGTTCAGCTTTTCTGGATCTGATATCATAAACTAGAACGACAACGGCAGCTGCAGAAGCCACGCCCACCAGGGCGGTGACGACCAATCAGATCACAGCTTCAGTAGAATCACAACAGCCACCAGAGTCTGAGGAATAAAAACATCAAACTGAGATCAGACCAGCTCAACCACAGGCATAAACTCATGCACCATAGACTTACCTGAACATGTCGGACAGAGTTGAGTGTTGTTGAGATGTTCAGTCCGGTTGGTGAATGAATAAGCCACAACACAGCTGTAGGAATCATCCAGACACTCAACCTCCAGAGGTAGAGAGAGACTGATGCTGAGATCAGACACACTGATGCTGGACAATAAACTGTTTCCTTTGTACCAGGAGAGAGTCACATGACTCACATTCACCACTGCACACAGCAATGAACAACTGGACACTGATGTTCCTGATGATGATGATGAAGAGCATTGTGGAGAGTCTCTGTTGATGACAGGAACAGGCAGACGAGCTGAAAAACATGAGAGAATCAAGATAATAGGGGTTTTGAAGACATTGTAGTAGATGAAGTAGAAATATCGAGAGGAAACAAGATTGAGCAAAGTAGAGTTTATATTTAACTCCCTATTTAACTCACCGTAAACAGTGAGACTGAAGTTCTTGCTCACGTTTCTATTGATCCGTAGTTCATAAACTCCAGAGTCTGTGGTTCTGGTGTTTGTGATGGTCAGAGATCCAGTCTGATGATCCACTTTCAGTCTGCCTTTGAAACTCCTACCAGCACGTTCATCATTTAGATTAAATCTGTCGTCTATTACATTCATTGGAGCTACTAAAGTGATTTCAGTTGCAAACACCCATATGATCAAATCTTTATCATTCATTTCAGTATCATCAGTGTGTAAAGCAGGGGTGCCCAAACTTGGTCCTGGAGGGCCGGTGTCCTGCAGAGTTTAGCTCCAACCTCAATTAAACACACCTGAACCAGCTAATCAGGCTCTTACTAGGCATGCTACAAACTTCCAGGCAGGTGTGTTCAGGCAAGTTGGAGCTAAACTCTGCAGGACACCGGCCCTCCAGGACCAAGCTTGGGCACCCCTGGTGTAGAGTAACAGAATCTCCCTCCATCACTGAAAGTGACTCTATTTCATCTGCATCCCCAAACAGAACAGAGAACAAACAGAACCAGGGTTTGTCACAGATTAAGACTTTTAAATCATTTTATGACAAAAGATGCAAAATGGTGTTTGGTTTAATACAACTGATGTTTAACCCACCATAGACAGTGAGAAAAAATCTCTTCTTCATACATGTTGTATGTAGTTCATAAACTTCATAGTCTTCAGTTGTGGTGTTTGTGATGGTCAGAGATCCAGCGTGATGATCCAGCATCAATCTGTCTCTGAATTTCCCATTAAGAACATCATCATATAACGTGAATATGCGACTCTTTACATTGATTTCAGCTATTAAACTCATCTCACGTCCAAATTTCCACTGAATCCGATCATCATCCATTAATTCAGTAAGGCTGGTGTTTAGAGTGACTGAATCTCCCTTCATCACTAACTTCATTTGACCTTTGATATCTAACACACCTGAAGAACAGAGTTTGTCACAGATTATAAAGGTTTAAAATAAGATGTTGGTTTGATGAAGACTTCACTAAAATATTCTGCAGCAGTACAAAGACTAGATCGGCACAATAGTGAAATAAATAAATAAGAGTCACATTAAAACAAATGCCGTTGGGTATCTTCATATTGATTTTATTTAAACTGAGTTTAGTCAAAATAGATCTCACATTAGAATCATAGTGTAATCATTTACACATGAGAATAGTAGTTAATGTTAATTTAACCAGTAAGGTACCAGAACAAAAGAAACTGAAGCCATAAAAAACATTTAAAACTCACCAACCAGATGCCACAAACACAAACAGAACCAGACTAATCTGAGAGACATTTTCTCCATTTCTCCACGATAGTCACCCTTAAAATGGTTGAAAACATTGAACTGAACTGTGATATTTATCTGGTTGTGACCACAGTTTCTGCTCACACACGGTGTCCTTTAATATCATGAAAATCAGCAAGCTTTTGCTGATTTTACATTTTCAACTGAATTTCTATCCCTGTATGAAAACTAATAGCGGAAGAGTGAATGTTGCATATTAGATGCATCTACTGTGTGGGTCGTAACCTGTGAATCCAGTATGACCACCAACATTAATGGACTGCAGTTTATTTCACTGTAAAGTGTGTTTGTCTTGTGTGTAGAGAAAGATTGTGAGGTTCTTATTATCAGGACAAAAAAAAAAACAAACAAAAAAACCGATGAAACGCTTCCCTCACACACTACACACACAGCGAACCAAATGCATCCAGATGAAGCTGTTTATCCAACCAAAAGATCAAACCACATTTCTGTACAGATAAAACTGCAGGGTTCATTTAGTTTGAGTTCATGTTTGAAATAACTAGCTTTTAATTGCAGACTTTGGTACGCCTATATCAGTGCAAAATAACTATTTTGAAACTCTATAGTTGAAGCACATGTGAGTTTACTTGGTCTTTTCTTAAGGGGAAACTGAAAGGATTCAGAGGACTGGATTAATGCTGTATGAAGTTATACACAATAATTATTATATTTTACCTGTAATGGATTGGGAAAAGTAGGCTAGAGTCAACATTTTAGTGCAGTAACGACTCTATACAAAACAAAGCCTGTAAAGCGCCTCCTGCTGGAAGAACCGTCAAGAGGAGAAACATTCACAGACCGTCTTCCAGTAATTACCATCCTACATTTATCAAAAATGTATGCTTTGTGTTATATTACCTTGGCATTAAATTAGGCCTAAACTAGTAAACACTGCAGGGAGGGTGTTTGTACAGCTGCTGAGGAAGTGGCGGTAAATTTGCAGCCTTTCTCTCTTCTGACTGCCGCAACCTGTTTTTCTTCTTTTGGGAAGTAGAAACGCTATCGTGAATTTTGGTTTATCATGCAGATTTCACACACCTGTGTCCTGCATCTGTAAATTTGTTTGTTATGAAAATCATATTCGATAATGAATTGGTAGAACCATATGACATTATTTTTTTAAACATTCCATTGATTTTCTAGATGTGGAAATTAATAGCGTCCTCTATCGGGTAAATAGTGATATGCCAATTAGAGAGGCGAGTTTCTCCTTTAAACACTAGAGAGCGATGGTGCTTTGCCAAAACGTCCAGGAGTGCATACTGGCAAGAAAACAAATAAACAAAAAACAAGCAGTAAATGGTGTCAGTATTTAATTTAGTTGAGATTCTGGATGCTATACTATTTTTGACCCACTAAATCAAACTGATACAAAAAAAAAAAAAAAATCCATTCAGGGGTGCGTTTCCCAAAAGCATTGTTAGCTAACTATGGTCGTAAGTTCCATTGAACTCTATGGGTAACGACGGAACTTGCGACCATAGTTGCTTTTGGGAAACGCACCCCTGGTTGATACCTATTTGATCATCATTTCTTGGGGACATTTTCATACACAGCATCCAACTTTGATTTCTGCAAGGAAACACAAACTCAGTCAGGAATCTTGCTGATGCAACAGAAAATTAATAACAGACCAGCTTCTCCTATAAAATGATTTACTTAAGTAATACTACTTTAAAAATCCCAATTAGATCAGTAGAACTAAAATAATTTTCCATCATTTTTACTCCGAAGTTTAAACCTGTATGCGTAAAGCTTCTGGTTGTAGCCTGTGAATAATTTAATCTCTGTTATGAATTTGAATGGTGATTATTTGTGTAAATGCTAAAATTATATGATTGATCATTTGTATGTTGAAATGTTTGTGCCATGTAGTGTACAGAAACTGTCACTACACCACAGATTTGTACATCTGTGCAGATTAATGAAAAGGTGTAGGGAGTTTTTTTTTAAAACATATGATTCTCTTAAGGAATTATATGGAATTAAAATGGATATTGGATTATATTTAACTCTCTCTTTTTTATAGCATGTCAAAACACTGTTTTATTATTTTTAACATGCAAATTTTAATCTACAAATGTTGATGTTTCTGGAAACACTGCTACAGAAAAGATGCTAACATGGAGCAGCAAGAGGAAATGACATCAAACATTCAGTTTATCACATGACTTTTTAAACAGTTAAAACATCTAACAGGTTATTTAAGTTCTGAAGGTTTCTCACTACTGAGAATGGTTGTTGTTGTTTTTTGTTTTTTTACACAAAGATACTAGTTTCAGCACATCTACAAAGCAACCAGTGGCCACTAAGGCTGCAATCACCTCGGAATAATTATCTACCATAGACAGCTGCATCTCGAGGCCAGATTTCAGTAAAGGTAAAATAGTTTATGTATTTACATTAGTAGGCCACAGACTACATCAGGCTGAAGTGTAGTGGTCAAACGTTTTCAGATGTGTAATGAATACAATTTAATAGTAAATTAAACTGCTTTTGTATTGTTTAATCATCGATGCCCTCTGTTTTAATGTGTGTTTTCCAGAGCTGGGTAGTAAGTGATTACATGTAATCTGGACTGCATGATTACATTCCAAAAATGAAGTACCTGTAATTAGATTAAATTACATTTTAAAATACTCCTAATCAGACTTCAGTTAATTTTTAATTGATTACATGATTACATATTATTCACACAATAGTAATAAAGTATTCATAATTTATTGATTCTCCCTTATTCCTTTTTTTTCCAACTTTAAACGTTCCTTTCTAAAATATACATTCAGAAAGTCTTCCAGTTTTGTGGACATTCACACAAACTTCACAAAAGTTTGAGAGCAGTAGTGGCAGTGTGCCGATTTTTGTTTATTGACATTCACACAAAGACCAGTTATTTGTCAGGTGGCTACACAACATTTGACCACTGCATTTACAAAAAACCATTTCAGGTTTAAGAAGTGTTTCAACATTGCGTCAACTACTAACCACTGTTATATAACCATATATTACTACGTCATTGGAAGGCTTTTGTCTTTCAAGCACATTAAAATGCACAAATTCACATTATTTCTTATTTACGTTTAATGCAGGCATTGTCAAACTCTATTGTCATCTGAATCTCTTTCACCTCTATCAATATGGTACAAAATTATCTTATTTAAATCAATGTGATAAGTGAGTTAAGTCAAAAGTAATCCAAATGTAATCAAAAAGTAGTCTGATTATTTTACCAAAAATGTTTAATGTAATGGATTACGTTACTAACTACATTGGAATTAGTTACGGACTATATTTTTAAGCAGTCTGCCCAGCTCTGGTGTTTTCATAGGAGTTAATCTGCCGCCGTAGGCTATGTGGCTATGACACATATTTAAAATTAGAGCGACTCTTTAATTAAATTTAATTCAATCGCACGTGTTGGTTTTTATTGGTTCTCTTTTCCGTAACCACTCCGTGTCACCGCTATGTGCGTTAAGAAGAATCAATCTACAAATAAATTTGCAATCTACAAGTACAATCTACAAGCTGTTTACAAATTGGCGCCTGTGTTCTAAGCAGATTTACAAGTTCAGAAAATTAAATAAAAGAGCGATTGGTGGAGGACGGGCTCTCATTATTTACTCATTACTTCAAGCATGCTCATATGTCTCCATCACGGCAAAAAAAAAGAAAAAAAAAAGTTGACAGCAGTGTTGGGTAAAAAAAAAATATATAATGATAATAGCTATAAATATAAATAATTATAGCTACTAATTCCTTCTTCAACAACTGAATTAGATTACTCTCTCTAAAAAGTATTGCATTACTCAGCCTGGGCCGTAGTAAACAACACAAGGTTAGACATAAAATGGCTCGTAAAAACATGCTACATTTTGATATTAAATCCACTATTGTTTTATATAGAATTGTTCTATAGTCTGTACGGTATATAATAAAAGTACATCAGAAATTAAACTACAAAAAATACTTTAAAACGTTTTTGAATCATTCTTTTTTAGGTCTGCAAAATGCAAATAGACATGTAAAATGGAAAAACTGATGTGCAAACAGCACATACGCATAAAAGCGCATAAAAACATACTCTCCTTTTGATCTGCTCCCTGTATACTAACGGTAATACTGATGACGGTTGGGCCGATAGATCACCCAGGTCTGTTCACTGACCGCCTGATGCATATTGCACACAAAACTTCAAACCACAATCTTCAATCAGACTAACTGACTGCAATGCATTTTCTTGCAACACAATCATGAATGATCTTACCGTTTTTCGAGTTGCTGGTTTACACATCGCTGAATCAGTTCTGTCTTCTTCCTGGGTCTGGACTACATCAACAATGATCACAGACATGTTAAAATGATAAAGTTTCAAAATTATTTTGACATTTGTGTCTTAAAAATATATTTGAATTGCTTGCTTTTACCTGTTTTTCTACATTTTTTGCAGCACATCATGACTACAGCTACAATCAACAATCAACACTATGTAGAATAAAGGTAGGCCCTGATCTGTAACGGACAAAATGAGCCATTAATTAGAGTGATATATAGTGTTCAGTGCTATATAACTTGTATATCACTGGCAGTATCACTGGTGACATACCTAAATGTGTCTGACAGATTTGACTGATGTCCAGATGTGTGGTCTGGTTGCTGATGGGATTGTTGAGCACACAGCTGTAGGTGTTTTTATCCTGATATTCCACCTCCAGAGGTAGAGAGAGACTGATGCTGAGATCAGACACACTGATGCTGGACAATAAACTGTTTCCTTTGAACCAGGAGAGAGTCACATGACTCACATTCACCAACTCCATCCAAATGTGCTGTAGACATGTTCAAATGTGTGTGTGTGTGTAAATGCAAAATATTAAATGTAAAAATGCATATTGGCATTGACAATAAAGGCAAAAAGCAAGAGTTGGTAGTTAAGTTTTGTCATATTGAGTTGTCAAACTTCGCAAATTTGCAAAAATGGAGGACTGAGCGCAGTTGGTGTGAATTGATTTCACAGAAGAATCAAAACAAAAGCACTTTAAATGCTGCATCAGCAGTGTATTCAAACACAGATACATAATGCATGCAACACGGTTGGTTTCAGAGTAGATTCACAAAACTAATGTAAATTCTGCATTAAGTTTAACATACAATACATAAAGAAACCCTGCATAAATGTTTACATTGAATATCAGAGCATATACATACTTGATGTATCAAGCACAGCAAGACATTTGTAGAAATATTAACTATCACAATAGATTTAAAAGTGGATATACAAAATGGTAAACTGTCAGCATAAACAGTGCGTTCTGAAGAAAAAACAAAACACTTTTACTGAAGTAATCCAAACATGGCACAAAGTGAACACGTCAAAATAGAGCAAGAGCTTGCTATAGCTCATTCCCAAGGTTAAAGGGATACTTCATCCAAAAATGTAAATTCTGTCATTAATTACTCACCCTCATGTCATTCCAATCCCGTAAGACCTTTGTTCAACTTCAGAACACAAATTAAGACATTTTTGATGAAATCTGAGAACTCTCTGGCCCTCCGTAGACAGTAAGGGTATTACCACAGTCAAGGCCCAGAAAGGCAGTAAGGACATCATTAAAACAGTCAATTTGACATCAGTGGTTCAACAGTAATTTTATGAACTACAAGAGCACTTTTTGTGCACAAAGAAAACAAAAATAAAGACTGAGAAGAGGAATGCACGCGCATGCGCTGTGACTCTCTCCATAATGGTGGAAGATGGTAAATCGGGAGAGAAAAATCGTTTAATAAAGTCATTATTTTCATTTTCTTTTCGCACAGAAAGTATTCTCATAGCTTCATAAAATAAAGGTTGAACCACTGATGTCACATGGACTATTTTAACAATGTTCTTACTACCTTTCTGGACCTTGACTGTGGTAGTACCCTGGCTGTCTGTGGAGGGTCAGAGAGCTCTTGGATTTCATCAGAAATATCTTAATTTGTGTTCTGAAGATGAACGAAGGTCTTACGGGTTTGGAATGACATGAGAGTAATGACAGAATTTTCATTTTTGGGTGAACTATCCCTTTAATGCCTTCAAGGACAACACCATAATTTTCTGATTCATCAGAAGCATGTTGTTTGAGAAAATAAATCCCAGCGGTGGTGTCCTCAATGGCCTCATTGATGCAGGCTTCATCCAAACCCTGCACAAAACAAACAAATGTAGGTAAATGTATGGAAATAATAAGAATAAACATGAAAAAGAGCAGCCATAATGACAGCATAGATCTAGACACTGAAAATTAGACAATATAGAGAGACAAGCAGAATATTAATGAAACAGACCTAGGGGTTCTCAAAGTAGGGGCCTCAACCAATAACCAAAATAATTTGCTATAACAGCATTTTCAAGACTATAAATTCACGCTTTTTTCCTCTGAAACACACTGTGATTTTTATTCCAAAGTGAACTATACAGGCCTAATTCATTTAATTGTATTGTAAAGTGTTACCCATTTTATTTTATTTGACGAGTTCATTATTTCAGTAGACCGCTATCAGTATAATTGGAGATAAAGCAGTAGATGCCAAGATTTTCCTGTGTAGAGTTGTGGACTGAAACTGAAGAGCTCACATGTGTTTCTCAAGCTCACCACTAAAGGTCAACTCACCATCGCATTATGTGAAGTACAAGCAACAATTTCAGCCTTGCTGTGTTTGAAATGCCATACTACCATACTATTACTATTTCTGCAGTATCCAGTATGTATACTGTGCATAGTATGCAAATTTTGTGTATGCATGGAATACTCAGATATTCCAGATTTATATTTGCCAGAATCTGCTAAATATAAGTACACTGAATCAGTACAGAAGCTGTGTTCGGAATGGCATACCATACAACTTCTATTATACTGCAGTATGCTGTGTGTATACTGTGAATAGTATGTGAATTTTCTGTATGCATGGAATAGCTGGATTACCTTTTACATTTGCTGAAATTTGATGTATGCATCTGAAGACACTGCATGGGATACTGTTTCCCAGAATGCAACACGTTCCATGTGACGTTTCATCTTCAAACGCATGAGTGAACTGGAGGCGAGGAATAGTAATTATAAATGTAACACTGTACGTATATATAAACTGGATAAACCTGTCTTTAGGGAGGTATTAAACAGAAAAAATAGTCTTAAAATGTAATTTTTAAAAATTCATTTTACACATTTTACAAATGTATAGGTTCATGTTAAATTGTAGTCATTATAGTTAGATTTATATATAACAATCTATATGAACTCATTTAGATAGGATAATGTGTTTCTTCTGGCAGACAGACAGCAGTGATTTGAGATTTGAGAATATTACAAAATAACTGTCACGTCTATCTATCTATCTATCTATCTATCTATCTATCTATCTGTCTGTCTGTCTGTCTATCTATCTATCTATCTATCTATCTATCTGTCTGTCTGTCTGTCTATGTTTATCTACCAATGTTTAATCTAAAAAAATTATTAAAAAGTAGTAAATGATGTTTATGTTTATCTGAAAGTGTAACAATGCAATCAGGTTTTCTATAAGGGGTAGGTTTAGGGGATAGAAAATATTGTTTGGTCAGTATAAAAGTAATAGAAGTCTATGGAAAGTCCCCACAATTCACAGAAACCTATTGTGTGTGTGTGTGTGTGTGTGTGTGTGTGTGTGTGTGCCTTGAAGTAAAATCCACATAAAGTGTTTTCATTTCTGAAACGAAGCAATGAACTTGAAAAATATTTGTTTGCTTCTGTATAATGAGTGTGTCGTAGGTCTGTGCTTTATTGGTTGTTTTCTCCCCTCTTCACTCCCACATTTCCACAGCTTTACACACCCATTCTCTGTTTTTTTTGTTTTTTTTTAAATCTGAGGTGTGATAGACTAGTGCTAAAACAAAGTGGTTTCATGACACTTTAAATATGGATTTACCCATTGCTTCACTTTAAAAGGCATTTATTAACCCCAGTCGTATGAATTACTTTTATGATGGATGGATGAGCTACAAAAACTCAGGCACCATTCAATTGTATTACAAAGCTGGGAAGAGCGAGGATATTTTTATATGTCTAATCATGTTCAGCTATATAAAGAAAGTCCATGTACACCTATGATGACTTGAGGGTGAGTAAATATATAATTCATTTTCATTTTGCACTTGACTATTACTTTAATTTTTCAAAACTTTTGAATGTGGAGCCACAGAGCTGGAAGTCTGTGATGGAGCAGGAGGATAACAGACTACAATCACATGTGAACCAAGTTGGCCTGAGAGATTGACTGATGAAGCCAAGCAGAAAGCTTGGGACGAAATGATGATTATAACAAAATAGCAGGGTTTTGATATTCATATTGAAAATATTTAGTGAAGACTATTGGATGTGCATGAGGAGGTAGGTATGAGCAAGTATATGCTTTTTTTTTATTTTTATTTTTATTTTATTTTACTATGACTGTACATGAGATAGCTGATTTCATGTGAAGTGAAGTGTGGCTCAGAATTTCTGCTCTGCATTTAACCCATCCAAATGCACACACACCCGGAGCAGTGGGCAGCCATATTGCTGCGGCATCCGGGGAGCAGTTCAAGGGTCTCACCTCAGTCGTGGTATTGAGGGTGGAAGAGAGTGCTGGTTATTCAATCCCCCCACTGACAATCCCTGCTGGACCTGAGACTCGAACCCACGACCTTCGGGTTACTCTCTAACCATTAGACCATGACTGCCCTCCGAGACTTACTGTAGTTTCAAGATTTTGTGTGTTAAAAGAGTCTTTAAAAGATGTAAAAATATACACACTTTCTATTAAATTATGTGGGGGGAATTGACAAGTCAAGTCAAGTCAAGTCACCTTTATTTATATAGATATTTTAACAATACAGATTGTGTCAAAGCACTTCACAGTATTAAATAGGAATATAGTGTGTCAATAATGTAAAATGACAAGATTAAACACTCAATTTTCAATTAAAGGCATTTCATTATTGAATTAAGTGATGTCATCGTCCAGCTCAGTTCAATTTAAATAGTATCTGTGCAATCAAGTCGACAATATCGCTGGAAATTAAGTGTCCCCAACTGAGCAAGCCAGAGGTGACAGCGGCAAGGAACCGAAACTCCATCTGTGACAGAATGGAGAAAAAACCTTGGGAGAACCAGGCTCAGTCGGGGGGCCAGTTCTCCTCTGGCCAGACAAAACCAGCAGTTCAATTCCAACTGCAGCAATGTCAGATTGTGCAGAGGACTCATCTGGTTCCTATGGTCTTGTCTTGATGGCCGTCCAGGTGACGAGGTCTTCACTGGGGATCAGTCTCTGGGGCTCATCTAGGTGTCCTAATCTCTGCTGATGTTCAGGGCTGTAGAGGTAATCTCTAGGTGCTGATACACCATCTGATCTGGATACAGACTGGATCCGGTGGTTACGGTGATCTCGGAATAAGAAAGAGACAGACTGATATTAGCGAAGATGCCATTCTTTTAACGATGTAACAAGTACATCGGGTGTTATGGGAAGTTTTCCCGATTCCGGTTGACCTAATTAATGCAGCCTAACAATCCTTTAACGGATTTGAATATTATGACAATATCTACATTGATGATAGATAGATAGATAGATAGATAGATAGATTAAGTTAGTTATTTGAGTCTCTTAATATGGGCTTGTGTTTTTCCCTGCTGGCTGGAAGCTGACTCTATACACTGAGCAGTGCTAAATGAGAGGCAGCCAATAGAAATTGTTATGCATCCAAAAGAAATCCTTTTACCCCTTACTGTCCAGTCATCTTTTAGTGTGATTATTCATCAATACTTCACTGGGAAATGGAGACGTGTTGCCCTTTTGTAAAGCCTCATTTCTAAACCTTGACATGAATACAAAAAAAATAAATAAGGGGGCACAAATCAGATCTGAGGGTGCAATGCCCCCTTTTGCCCCCTGGTGGCGCCAAGCCTGAAACTCGACAATGACGTTCCAACATGCCACAAAACACTCTCTTCAGTGACGCAGACACCCCGTCCGTCCGCAGCATCCTCGCCTGAAGTACCGCTAGGCAGGCAGACTGGCACGTTCAAGTTGGCCAGATGAAAATCTACAATAAGTGGCATAGCGAGGCGCACCACTTCTGCGTACCAGCGAAAATTGCAAAAATTAATTGCCCAGTTTAAGTCCAATTGAAGTTCAAGTCCATTTATAAATATGTAAGATGTAAAAACATACATTTGAACAAGACAAAAAACAAACTGCCCAGTGTGAATCGGCAGCCAAATGTGCGCAGCGTACTCACGGTCGACCAGAAACACCTCGTCCCTCTGATAGGCTATTTACAGCAATACAATTCTTCTGACATTTGAGTTACTAAAGCCGTTTTGTTGTGATTAATTACGAGCATACATAGGGTAGAGTGGGGGAAAACACCCCCATGGGGTAGAACGCCCCTCTACTGTTTTTCCTGAAATAACCACAAGATAAAATCAAGACAAATTTTTATTGTAACTATGGACTACGTTGACAAGAGTGATGTAGAAGTATTCACTATGAAGCTTACACTGGTGATGTACCGAAGAGAAAACGGATTTCACAGTAAATGATCTAATTTTCAGCAGTCAGAAAAAAAAGCGTTTTAAAGCTTGCTGTTTTGTAGAACATCACAGTTTTTCCATCGAATGTATTCTAGTTGGTTGAATAAAAATATCTGGATTTTATATTGTATTTAAAAATTACCTTAAGTTAGCATCAGGTAGCATCACATTCACAGCCATGTTTATTAATGTACATTGCCCCTATAAACAAAAAAAAAAAGCTTTATCAGACTGGAAGCATTTTACCCCACTCATTGGCTGCCCACTGCTCCGGGTGTGTGTTCACTACTGTGTGCATGCACTTGGATGGGTTAAATGCAGAGCACAAATTCCGAGTATGGGTCACCATACTTGGCCACATACCACTTCCCTTTCCCTTTCCCTCATGGGGGCGTTTTGCACCTTAGGTAAATTTGCCCCCTACAAATGTAATTTTTGTTAAAAATCTAATAACATGAAAACTCTGGACATTTTTCATACTTTGTTTAGAACTGATGTCATTGTCACCAAAACTATGATAACTTTTCTGAACACATTTAACTTTTGTTTCACAGAAAAAAATTACACAGTCCTTAAGGGGGTGGCATTTACCCCCCAATCTACCCTACCCATTAAAATGAATGACGGGACCCTTCCTTTGTTTTTACTTGCACATAAGGTACTGACCTTAGAAAACAACTTCATCAATTTGACAACACGCATGCTGCAAATAATCACAACACAACCAAATAAAGAAACACACTGCAAATAAAACTCTTTATTTGATTGTGTTGTGAGCATTCGCAGCACCTGCTGTTAAACTGATGAAGATGTTTTTTGATTTGCTGGTGCTTTTTACATTTGCATGTGTTTTCTGAAGTTGCAGCACATTGAGCTCTCTCAGCCACCGTACTCCCAATAAAAAAATAATAATAATAAAATAAAAAAAGAATGCTCAACAAGTGTTAACAGAGTGCTTAAAATTGTATTAGACTAGCTGAATCTTTGGACATGATAGGCACAGTTACACACAGATGTATGAAGAAGTGCTTAATAATGTAAAGTTATGTTATGCTCATAGGTAAGAACAGACTGGTGAGGTGAGAGACAGTGATGATATTCTCATTCCTACAGAGTCCCATAAAGACAAAGGCTTAAATTTTATTTTACAACATCTCTGCTTGATTTGAAACCATTTTGTCAAAAATCAGCATTGATGAGTTCGGTATTATGTAGTAAAGTGGTTTCTCTGTAGAGCAGAAGTCAAGGGTTTCATATAAGCAAGAATGGAAAAAAGCCCTTCAACCACAAGCTACTGACACAGAAACACTTTTCACACCTCAGATACACTCATGAACAGACATCAAACACAAACGTCCAGCAGTAGGCACATTCTCATGCACAAGCTTTTTGTCTATCAGCAGATCAAACCGCATTTTCTGTACAGATGTAAATAATCGATACCACAGGAGGGTCTCCGCTCCATTCCTTTTGATGGGTAGTTTGCATCTACATTTTGCACTTTTGACTTTAAGAGTGAAAAATGAAAATGCACCATTGGGCTGTAAGAGTTACAGAATTTGTTAAAGGTCCTTGTATTACAAGGTAAAGTCTTTTGAAGTTTTAGGAGACCAGATGCAACGTGGTGATTTTCAGGATCTCAAAACTCAACCATTGACACTTGAAATGATCATTGCAGGAGGTTTCTAGTGAAAATAATCAAACAATCTGGGTCTCGTACTAAGAAAAATATTGACGTTTAATCACCTCATCATTATTGGTGCATATTCCACATGACTCTCCTCTTTAACGTCCTGTAAAAAATGTATAACACAAGATATAATAATAACAACAAATGTGATGTACGTGATTATATAGTTTCATCATCATTTCAACTTAGTATGTCACAATTTTGACTGTTTATTGTAATACTTATGATTTTTAAAGTCATACTTTTGACTTTCATCTCATTATTACTTAATTATGTCATGATTTCAACTTTTTATGTCATAATGATTCAACAGAGCATTTATGTTCTTATTGATGGAAATGGGCTTTTATTTTATATAGACAAAAACACAGAAGCACGCATACTGATTTACATCTGACTCTCTGCTGAAATTATACACATACACTCAACAAATGAACAATGAAATGTCTTACCGATTCCTCTGTGTTTGTTTTGTTGAATGTGGGCTCAGTGTAAGTGAGCTCTTCTGCAGAAGTCTCAACTGTTTCAACAGTAATATGCATTAAAACAGCTAAACTCAATCCTACACAACTAGTTCTGGTTCTTCACAACATATGTGTTGTTTTTAGGGCTTTCAAACTTAATGCAATAAATGTTTAACACCGCAGGTTTTAAAAATGATGTTAACAAGTTTTAATTTGCCATTAGGTCTATTTTTTCTCCACTCACAAAAAGTTCCTAAAATTCATATAGATTTTAATTTTAGCACCAGCTGCATTTTTACACCTGTAAGATTATGCTAATAAAATAGAGAAAGGTTTTTATTTTAAAATTGAATCAACAGTCACCCTCGCACACCTGTAAGTAACTGATAGGCGCGTAGGAAAAATAACCAAAAAAAGGTCCAACTTCAAAAAATAAATAAATAAATCCGCAAACTATCCGCACTTGCAAATGTATCAAAAGGTTTATTAACTAACAACGTTTCGGTCCATGACCTTTATTAGCTAAAGAACTAAACATTGATGTTTTTTGCATTTATAGTGTTGATACAGACTGAGAAATGCAGATTTCTGTGAGCGAGACGACTAAAGAGCGATGTTCAGTATATACATTCAAACAGACACAAATTCTGATATGAGTGTGATCTACAGAAGTATTCAAACCCAATATTAGTTTGGTTCCATATACAAGATGTTAGCTACAAAATTGTGAGATTAATTTGAATTAAATGATGAACTGGGGCTATCAGTTGACTAAAATTTGGCTAAAATATTTCGTACATATATATATATATATATATATATATATATATATATATATTACTTGTTTAAAAGCAGTAGGTAAAACTTGCCTTCTTGATCAGTATTTCTATATTTCTTGTAGATCCAGTATATCACAACTACAGCTACAAGCAAAAGAGATCCAGCAGAGATCAGCAATGTCAGAGAGACTGAGGCTGGAGGAGCTGGAGGAGGGTAAAAACAAGACAGTGATAAACATAAGTGATTGAATCAGTCTGATTTACAACAGAAGACAGAGATCAGGTAAATAAAGACATCAGCACTGCCATACCTGCACATGGCTGACAGAGTTTGCTGATGTCCAGATGTGTGGTCTGGTTGCTGATGGGATTGTTGAGCACACAGCTGTAGCTGTTTTTATCCTGATACTCCACCTCCAGAGGTAGAGAGAGACTGATGCTGAGATCAGACACACTGATGCTGGACAATAAACTGTTTCCTTTGTACCAGGAGAGAGTCACATGACCCACATTCACCACTGAACACAACAATGAACAATATGATGATGATGATGATGAAGAACAGTTTGAAATGTTACTGCTGATGACAGGAACAGGAAGACAAGCTGAAAATACGTGAGAATAAAGAGAAAAATGAACACAACAATCAGTCTGTATTCAGTGTTGTGAATTCTAGTGAATCAGTGTCATAGGTTTTGTGTTGAGTGAGTGTTTAGCATGTCGATGGTCACTGAATGTGTCTGTTTGGATAAATTATGCCTTTATACCAGGGATAGACAACAGCCGTAGCTGAACAAGCTGATCAGTCTTAAGCATTACGAAGACTACAGGCAGGTGAGTTTTTTGGTTTTGTTTTTTCACTGTTGGAGCTAAACTCTGCGGGACAGCGGCTCTCTAGGACCGGTGCTACCTAATCATGATGGCTACTCACCATACACAGAAACACTGAATGTTTTTGATGATTTTTTCGCTCCAGCTATATCTAGTTTATAGAGTCCAGCATGTTCAGTTGTGATGTTTGTGATGGTCAGAGATCCAGTTTGATGATCCACGTTCAGTCTGTCTCTGAATTTACCATCAAGACTATCATATGTGGAGAAGTTTCGCTTATTTTTCTTCATTTTAGCTATGTGAGACGTTTCAGCTCCAAATTTCCACAGTATGTCGTCATCTCCACGTATTTCAGTAACACCGGTGTTTAGAGTGACAGAATCTCCCTCCATCACTGACACTGACTCTACTTTATCACCAAACACACCTAATGAACAAACAGATTTTACACAGGTCAATGCATCTGGTGATTTGCAAAGTCTGAAATCAGCTGTAGATTTTATTGTTTACGTGTGCACATGATGACATCCAGAACAGCAGCAGAAACACAAAACAAAATGAAAGGTGAGATCTCTGAACAGACAGATGTGTGAGAGCCACATATTTAGGGTGAGTTACAGCAAGGATTAAATTGAATGTATGGTCTTATAGCTGTATATCACTGCCATATGGGCATTTATTTGACAAAGATACAGAGAAACAAATGTGTAAAATATCAACTGCCTTTATAAACTGCTACTGTAAACTGTTAATTTCTACTGTTACAGAGAGCCAAAAAACTTTTCAGTGCTTACAGATTGCCTGGAAATATATATCATCAATTAATGGAGTAATATGGCAGCACACTGTAAAAAGTGATGAGTTGACTTAACTTAAAAAATTGAGGAAAGCTGTTGCCTTAAAATTATTAAGTAAATAATAATTTTAAAAAAAGTTAAGTGAACTTGACAATTCACTTAACTTATTTTTTTAAATGATTATTTACTTAATAATTTTAAGGCAATGGGTTTCCTCATCACGGTAAAAAGTGATAAGTTGACTTAACTTAAAAAATTTGAGGAAACCTGTTGCCTTAAAATTAAGTAAGTAATAATTTAAAAAAATAAGTTAAGTGAACTTGACAATTCACTTAACTTATTTTTTTAAATGATTATTTACTTAATAATTTTAAGGCAATGGGTTTCCTCATCACGGTAAAAAGTGATAAGTTGACTTAACTTAAAAAATTTGAGGAAACCTGTTGCCTTAAAATTAAGTAAGTAATAATTTAAAAAAATAAGTTAAGTGAACTTGACAATTCACTTAACTTATTTTTTAAAATTATTATTTACTTAATAATTTTAAGGCAATGGGTTTCCTCATCACGGTAAAAAGTGATAAGTTGACTTAACTTAAAAAATTTGAGGAAACCTGCTGCCTTAAAATTAAGTAAACGATAATTTAAAAAAATAAGTTAAGTGAACTTGACAATTCACTTAACTTATTTTTTTAAATGATCATTTACTTAAAAAAAATTAAGGCAAGGGGTTTCCTCATTTTTTTTTAAGTTAAGTCAACTTATCACTTTTTACAGTGAAAAAATAAGAGCTTAATGCTACTATTCTTATGCAGTAATTATTATTACTATATTTATTATTACTTCCACAAATGTCAATTTTAAACAAGCACTGGACCCAACACTCTAGTAATACATTGGATTTTCCTACAAAATATTCCAGGTTGTTTAATACACTAAATACATAAATGCGTTAACCCCATGTATAAACTCAAGGCAAATAGGGTTCCAACAACTTTTGCAGCCATGTGACTTCCTTCAGGAGTTTAAAGTAGCAGAATCAAAGTTAATCTGTCTTAAATGTAAAGGAATACCTTGATCAAAACGATGGTTTAAATGTAAGTCTGCTTATTTTAAAGTTTCAAGTTTGGATTTATTAGCTAAAGCTTGATTTAAGCTGGTGCAACACATTCTCAGTGTTTCATTTGTTTTAAAGTTATCTGCTGTAGAGGAACAACAATGTATAAAGTTACTTCATTTATTGAAAACAAACAAATTATAAATTATAAAAATTATTATTATTATTTAATAAATTCGATTTAAGCATTTTGACTAATGGATTTCCATGATTTTTATATATTTAAAGTTTGAAAGTAAAGTTTTTGGCTTTTCGCAGCCTCCGTTCATAGACAATTACAATTACATTGATGACTTTTAACATTTTATCTTCATGGCCTTTCTAGACCTGGAAATTTCAATTTAAAATTCTAAACAGACTGAAGTCAATAGATTTCACAATATTCATGATTCATCTGGTACAGAGGACAGCAGATGAAAATGATCTAATTTGAAGAGTAGCAGCAGCTTTATTACATTGAAGTAGGTTAAAAAAAAACAATTGTTTTTATAACTTACCAATCTGATGGCACCAGCACAAACAGAACAAAACAAACATGTGAAACATTTTCTTCAGTGGCTCAGTGTCTGATCTAATAAAACTACTTGCTAAACCAACAGCAGAAGCGTAAAGGTGTGAATCCTCCCACGACAGAGTTTGTCTCCTAGTTACCTCCTAGTTCACACACTGCATTTGCATGATATAAATTTACAGTTCATCTGGCTGTTGTTAAAACTTTAACTGTTCTTAATGGGCAACTATTCTTTATTTTTGTTATTTAACTTGCTTTCTGTAAGGTGCATTCTAAGAAAAAAATAGGTACAAAAGCTGTCATTGGGGCGGCACTTTCAAAAGGCATCTTATTTACCCCTTAAGGGTGGATATTGGTATTGTAAATGTACATATAAGTGCCTAAAGTGTGCATATACTACCGAAAAGGTGCCACCCCAGTAACAGTTTATGTACCTTTTTATACCTTTTCTGAGAGTGTAGTTGTCTGATTGTGTTAAATGGATAAAAGTAAAAGAATATTGTGTGAATTGTGGATGAAGAACATTTCATGGTCCCAATTTTTTTGTGTGTGTTGCAGCCATCTGTAATGGAGCCGACGAGACATGAGGCGTGCGGATCCATTTGCAGACTTTTATTCACGGGCATGGTCAATAAACAGGCAGGGTCAAAATCAGTAGACAGATATGTAGAGGGCAAGACACAGGAGTATTCCGAGAGCTAGCGTGGGTCGACGATTGGCGAACAATATCCAAAGGGCTAGACAATAGGGGTAATCCGATAACACGAGCAGTAATCCAAACAGGGGCAAACAGAGTCCGAAAGGCAAGACAAAAACACAAGAGCAATAATCAAAACACAGGAAAACAGGCTAGGCAAGACTAAGATACAGTAACTATGAAAGGCTCCGTAAAATAGCTATCGCTAGGATATACACTATACAATACTCGGCAATCACAGAGAGCAAGTTCAAGGCTTATAAAGCGTGTGTGATTGAGTGATCAGTGAAATCAGCTGTGTGTCGTCAGTGCAATGGATGATGGGAAATGCAGTCCAATGTGATGTGCCAGTAGTGTAGTGTATGAGTCAATGTGGTGAGCAAGTGACCTCTGGTGGTGAGTGAACAGAAGTGCATGGCCAGGATTCGTGACACCATCAAAATCAAAATTTGTTTTTTTTTTGTTTTTTTTTACAAAATACAATTTGGTCAATGAAAGCATTGGAAAACTTTTCTTTGTACATTTTTAAAGCCTAACTCTACTGATTTTAAAATGATGTATATTTATTCTAATTTTGGTGAATGGAAAAAGCAAAGTACATAGAATAAAGCCGTCTGCCACCTCACAGTACCAGGTTTTTTAAGTTTATCTTCTGAGTCAAACTGAAACCTGCTGCGGTCGGTGTTCTGCAGACATGCAGTTTGATCTGCTGGGTGGACAAACATCTTGTAGATAAGCGTAGGTATTTATTTCACGTGTGTTTAGTTTGTAGGTGAAGAGGTTTTTTCTGTCCTGCTACTATGAGTAGTTTTTTAAGACTCACTAAACTACTGAAAAAAGCCAAGATGAGCAACTGCTTGACACTGAGGGAGAAACAACAACAAAATGATCATATTTAACTTTCTTCTTTCTTTCTGGAGGTGGAGACCAAGGTGGAATCAGAGGAATGAAGGACCAGAATGGAGCCAGAGGAATGGAGAAGCCATTGGAGCCAGTGGGTTGGAGGGCCCAAGTGCAGCCGCAGGCCTGGAAGTCCACCTTGTAGCTGGGATCACAGAGCCACGAAGGAGTCTTGGGCTCTGTTGGATGGATTCTCAACGTCAGGAATATTGAATTCAGTGTCTTTACCAGATTCTGTCAAAAGACATCTGTTGGTATTCATGCATATATCCAAAAATTGTCAGTAGAGGTTTGTTTGATATCCAAAACCAGTTAACAAAACTGTATTTTTTCTTTGTCAACATGAGGAAGCCAAGGAAGAGCAGACAGCCGGAGATGAAGAGACAATTATACATATGAAAAAGTAGCATATTGAAAATATGGCGTTCATTAAATTCTACAAGATTAGACTCATATAATTTAGTAATTCACTGCATTTACCTTTGAGAAATGGTGAAACTGCCTTTAAATCAAACCAGTAGCATAAATGAAAAAGTGAGCTTTGAATCAATATTAAAGCATAATTTAGATCATCGCTATCACCTTCAAATTCACATCAAAGTGACTCAATTTTCACATTACATATTGTGTCACGTGACTTTTAAAATCAGCTGTGATGCTGTTTTATCTATTTTATGCTGTTATTTAAAACCCACCAGATGGCGCCACTAGATATAGTGAATAAAAGTGATGACAGCAGAAAGGTGTAAATATGAGTCAAAGATATTGATAAAACAGATTATCTGTCAATAATAATAATTGTATATATTTATCTATACAGCTTCAGGTCTGTCTTCAGGACTTTTAGCAGTAACATGTTGTTGTTCTGCTGATGTTGTTTACTATCACCGCAATAATTATATACATTTAGTACAAAAAAAGCTGATTTTGAACATTTAGTGAGCGAAAAGAATCTTTGAAAGTTATGAAAATATGTTGTTTTGCAACACGCTGCTGACCCCTGCTGGTCAGATCAGTAAATGCAGTGGAAACCCAAACATGCATTAAAACATTCATGCAATTACAAACCAACTCGCAATTAAAAACTTGCAGATTATATATTAAAGCTATAATATATTAAATGAAATGAACAAATCATCTAATGCCATTAAATATAGACTGTCTTACATGTGTTATTTGATTAAATTGTACAACTTGTTTTATTTGTTTAACTGAGAGCTTGGGTAATTAGACCAACAGGAGACTAAACTACAGCTCTTCCTTTTTATTATAAAAATGTGTCATTAAATGTATAGAAATTTGTAAAACTGATCTGAGATCAGGTGAAAACCACATATAGACACTGGCTTATGGGTTCTCAGAGATCATAACAAAACCTAGTTTACCAAAATCACGTGACTTTGGCAGTCTGATTGCGCGCACGCATCACTGGAAAGTTGTAGAAGCTTCATGAAGCGAGCATCTATTTAAAGCGCTCTGTGTCGGGTAAAAGTAGCGCTATTATTAGAGAGATGTGATTTTCATCTTTCGACACCAGAGAGCGATGATGTGATTGTGCTGAATTTGCCCAAATATCCAACAGCGCTTATCGTGTGTGAAACACTGTATGCAATCGATATTTTCTTTATTTATTAACAGAGAACAGTAAAGGGTGGGATTAGTAAGCTAGAAAACAGAACATTTAGTTGAGTTTCTGAATGCTATTCTATTTGTGAACCACTAAATTAAACAGCAGCAAAATTTCAAGACATAACAATTAGAGTGGATGTGCAAAAGAAAGAAAGAAAGAAGAAGAAGAAGAAGAAGAAGAAGAAGAAGAAGAAAAAACATCCTGGCAGAGAATAAATGTAACCTAAAGAGGTGTGAGTCAGGACCTGCAGGGCTGTAACATTTATTTTATTCCAGTAGATTCGGTATTTGTTCATCGCTTTGGGGCGATATTTCCATACACATGCTCATCCTTTGATTTCTGCGAGGAAAAACATACAGTCAATCGAGAGCAACAGTTTAAAAACATTTTAAAAATGATAATAGAATTTTGCTTCAAATTCACTCGGAGTGAATATGCAGGCTTTACAAGACCTTATTAAAGCTTCTGTAAAATAATTTCATTGACTGGTCATAGATTTTAAGATTTGAATGTTTTAATTGATTGTAGCCTATGTATTGTTTAATGATGTTCACTGTCATGTATACTTGATATATACATTTTTATCTGGAGGATAACCTGTGTATTTTCTAGTAGGCATTCCTTCCACCATTAACTTTAATTGTATTATAATGAAAGTGAATAGTGACTGAGGCTGACAATCTGCTTAAAAGAAACTCATGTGGGTTTGTTACAGTATGTTGCATAAATTAAGACCTTTTTTCTGGATGAACTATTGAATATGAGAATAATTTGTCAGTGATATCTTATTGTTATTGAGGAAAAATGCAATACTTTTCTGTGTACTAATACATTTTGATTTGTGCTAATGAATTTATAAGTCTGCAAATGGGAGGATTTACACTTAAGCATGCTTTTAACCATTTCTTTTTGAAGGTAATAATGATCAAAGCTGACCTCCCACATCTGTTCAATGGCTGTCTGATGCTATTGCGCACAAAAATTTAGTCAGCAAGTTTCAATCAGACTGACTGCAACAACTTCTTACCTTTTTTCGTGATGATTTACACAATGCTGAATGAGTCCTGGCTTTCCCCTGTGTCTGGACTGCATTAACAATAACACAACACATACATGTTAAAACAAGTTTTCAATCTTATATTGAAATTTGTGCCATATAAAAGATATTTCATCATATGTATTAATTGTTTGATCTCCTGAGCTATTTTTTTACATTTCCTGCAGATGCAGAAGATCCCGACTGCAGCTACAATCAACAGAAAACCAGCAGCAGCAGAGATCAACACTGTCAGAGATACAGAGTCTGGAGGATCTGAAGGAGAGTAAAAGAGAGACATTAATGGAAGTGACTGAATCAGTCTAATCTACAACAAAAGACAGAGATCAGCACAATTAATAAACACTAATATCAGCGCTGCTGTACCTGAACATGTGTGACAGAGTTTGCTGATGTCCAGATGTGTGGTCTGGTTGCTGATGGGATTGTTGAGCACACAGCTGTAGGTGTTTTTATCCTGATATTCCACCTCCAGAGGTAGAGAGAGACTGATGCTGAGATCAGACACACTGATGCTGGACAATAAACTGTTTCCTTTGAACCAGGAGAGAGTCACATGACCCACATTCACCACTGAACACAACAATGAACAATTCTGCTGTGATGATGAAGATGATGATGATGAACAGTTTGGGTTACTACTGATGACAGGAACAGGCAGACGAGCTGGAAGACATAAGAGATTATAAGAAAATTATTGATAGAGCTAAACAACAATCTTATTTCCAGCTCTTATTTTGTGAGTGTTTCTATCATCTCAAAGGACAAAATGACTATGGGTGAAAGGTCATCAAAAGAAATTTACAAAAGTGATTTCATATACATAGAAAGTACTTTAAATGCAATTAAAATGTCTGCGTTAATGTTTCAAATACATTTTGGGAATGTAAAATGTCAAAATGTGGGTGAAATGGCCATCTGGGGGCACCTAGATCAGACTCAAAGGGCACTTTAGCGTTGTGATTAAAGGGGCAGGGGCTTACAACAGTCACGTTATAGATTTGGCCTATTTGGACGTTGATTTTAAGGATTGGCGAAAGCGCACCGCTTTAAATAAAGGAATGGCATACGGCACACTGACCGTTTTATTAAAATCGAAACTGAAACTAAGATTTGATTCATCGCACTACTGCTGCGAGCCCAAGCTGAACTGTTTTCAAATACGTCACCATGCATTAAAGACGTCATATTGGAGATGCATGATATAATTTGGCCAATTACAGTTATCTAGGCAGCCATTACTGTAGTTTTAACTTTTTTACGAAGACGTGAATGATCACGATCTCTATGATTCACTTGAAAAGTAGATTGTCTTCAGGATCGGTCACAATATAAAATCATTAGACTGCCTATCCTTAATCAACATTATGCCACACATGCTTTTGATGGAGCTCAACTTGTACTGAATATTCCTTTAACAGAACAAGCTATGTGAATGTTTGGACTACTCACCATAGACAGAAACACTGAACGTTTTTGATGATTTTTTCGCTCCAGTTATCTCTAGTTGATAAACTCCAGCATGTTCAGTCGTGGTGTTTGTGATGGTCAGAGATCCGGTTTGATTGTCCAGCTTCAGTCTGTTTCTGAATCTCCCATCAGGACCATCATATGTGGAGAAGTTTTTCTTCTTTTTCTTGATTTTAGCTATTTGAGACTTTTCAGCTCCAAATTTCCACAGTATATCATCGTCCTCACGTATTTCAGTAACACAAGTGTGTAAAGTGACAGAATCTCCCTCCATCACTGACACCGACTCACCAAACACACCTGATGAACAAACAGATTTTAGGCTTCTGATAGTTTACAAGCCTGAAATCAGTGGTCATTTGTGACTAATAGTGAATTGGAAAACATTCAGAACAGCCGCAGAAACATGAAAGCAAATGAAAGGTGATATACGAACATGGTATTAATGGAGTTTTAACGTTATCTGAGAGCTAGAGCACAATAAAAGTATGAAGCTGCAAAGTGAAAAGTTGAATTCACCTGCATATTTTCAGCAGCTTGACCATCTTAAATATGGGACATTTAGATCTGTAGATGTGTTTATTATATTACTTTTGTTGTTGTTCATAGTTACTACTGAAGTATTTTTAAATTCATGTTTAGAAAGGTTTCACATTTGTAAGGTCTTAAAATTAAAATAATTAAATGGCAATGCAACCTCCAATCCCCCACTATCAGTAGTATATATTTTAAAAAATATATGAAGAGTTCTAATGCAAAAGCCTTTAAAAGCCATCTTGGTCAAAAATGAGATAGCGATACTGAGTGAATGCTCTCCACACATAATATATGTTCATCAAGTACTTTCACTTCAAATACGCTAAATCCCAGCCTCAACCCATTCAGAAGTACCAGTACTTACATAGAAACCCATACATAGTAGACAGAAAGAAATGCTCATTTTAAAGAAAAACGTCAGACGTACTTAGAGGCTTTTGCATCTGAACTCTTCATATATAAACAAAATATATAAAAAAAATATATAAAAGGTAATTTTCTTTAACCTGTCTTGCAGCATGTGCCCTCACAGCTCTCCCTCTCACACTCACCCATATCTCTTATTGAAATTTTTCTGAGGCTTCCAAATCAAATACTCATTTCTGATCGCTTCTCTGAACCGACTGTCACATAAGCAATTGACATCTGTTTCATAATTTTGATTGAGTCTCTAGTCAAAGCTCTCAAACTATTGATTCATTGATACCAGAGTTGGATTGGTCTATTTTTTTTTTCTCCGCCAAGGACTGGTCCATCATGAAGGGACAGTAGTCCATTGGTTTGTAATTGTATTGCTTCCACCCTGTAAATATGTGGAAATATTATGAAGTCTACAAACAGGACATTAATGTTAGAAGAAAATCCAAAATCTCAAAATATTAGAAGAAAATCCTAAATATTGAATTGAGGGTGGGGGTTTTTCATGAGTCCACCCTTACATATAATCGAATTGCACAAATAGTAAACATATTTGGCATGCTGTCCTGAGGGAGGGCTCTGAGCTCAGAATATAGCCTGAACACAAAAATCCCCCCATCCTAGTGCTCTAAAGTAAGAATACAGATGACACTGAAGGATTCCAGAGACAAGACCTTCAGCTGCACCTCCCCTGGTAACTGGGTGGAAGTGGACACCATTGGATGCAGTGCAGCAAGCTATATCAGCCCTGAATCACAAAGACATTGCAGGGCAGGTCCAGCAGGGAAGAGGAGGTTTCGGCTTGAAAGCAAGTGAACAAACCTGGCGAAAGGCTACAGCGTCAGAGAGAACACTGGTGCACTGACAGGAGGCGGCTGTGAGAAGAAAGAAGGCTGTCTCTCTTGCTATGGATGCAGTGGGAAGGTTTGGAAAGGAGAAAGATCAACTGGAGGGAGCTTTGGGAAATGCAAGCAAACAAGATTGGCTTTATCATCAGAGCACTGCATGACGTGCTTCCATCACCAATGAATCGCCAACAGTGGTACTTTGAGGATCCAACCTACACTCTTAAAAATAAAGATGCTTCACGATGCCATAGAAGAACCTTTTTTGTCTAAATGGTTCCATAAAGAACTTTTAACATCTGAAGAACCATTCTGTTTCACAAAAGGTTCTTTGTGGCGAAAGAAGGTTCTTCAGATTATGAAAAGGTAAGAAAGAGATGGTTCTTTAAAGAACTTTTGACTGAATGGTTCTTTGTGGAGCCAAAAATGGGTCTTCTATGGCATCAACTCCAGCAACTCTCAAACACATCATGACAGGCTGCAAAACCAGCCTCACGCAAGAGAGATACACCTGGAGACACAATCAGGTCCTCAAGATCCTGGTATCAGCTTTGGAGAGCAAGCGGAGCATGACCAATTCCCAGCCACCTAGATCAAGCAATCTCGCGAAGGCAACAATGTTTGTCAGAGAAGGGCAGAAAACACTCCAAAAATGGAAATAATCTTTCCACCTGAGATTGCCCTCACCAACCTAAAACCAGATTTGGTACTCTGGTCCCCCTCACTTAAGATAGAGCTCACAATCCCATATGAGGCAGGAGGCCTATGAGTGAAAGAAGCTACACTATGCGGTGCTTGTAGCAGAAACTAAACAGCGTGGCTGGAACACCAAAGTTTATCCAGTTGAAGTAGGATGCAGAGGATTTGTGGTGTCACTGATCATCAGACTGTTGAAAGAACTCGTAATCCACGGTCAGGCTTCACAGAAAGAAGAAGTAGCCAGTGGATTTGGTGCAAACGATATGATGCTGGTCGCCAGGTAAAGCAACATAAATCACTCAAGAACTCCCACCTCTCAACCTTTCAGCCAACTGCAGACTTTACCAACAGGGTAAATTTCGGGAACACTGAGCATAGGACACAAGCTGAGGACTGATAATCCTGCAGCGGGCCACCCTTGTGGAGGGTGTATAGTGTTGAAAGGCTGAGATATCCAATGATGCAAGGGTACACTACTGTTGATGTGAGCCGAAATGGCGCCCTGACCAAGATTTATCTCCCATTCAACTCAGAAAATACCTACCAGTTGATTGCCTACCACTTCTAGCAACAAGGTAAATCTCGAAAAAAATGCCACCTATTGGCACAAGAGACAGCTTCTAACATGTAGTTGTGTGTTTTTTGATTCTATGCTTAAAATATGGTTCCTGTAGGTGGATATACATGGTATAGTAAACAAATACTATAGTTAAACTGTGGTTACTGTAGTAAAACCATGGTTAATTTTTGTAAAAGGCTGCCAGAGATAGGCTGTTGTACATTTGAAGGAAAAGCTTTTGCACATTTTTTTTTTCTGACAGATTTATTAACAACAATTACAGAACATAACATGATCCATTTGAACTTTTAACAGTCAATTTAAATAAACCTATTTGCACAAACTAACCTAATTAAACATTACACACATAAGTTTGAGGTTGGTAAGATTTGTAATGTTTTTGAATTAAATGAATTGATCAAAAATACAGAAAAACAGTAATATTGTTAAATCTTACAATTTAAAATAGGTTATTGGTTGTGAATATATGTTAAAATGTAATTTATTTCTGTGATCAAAGCTGAATTTTCAGCATCATTACTCATTACTCTTTAGAAATCATTCTAATATGCTCATTTGATGCTCAAAAAATATTTGTTATTATGATTATCAGTTGAAACAGTTGTCTTGCTTAATATTTTTGTGAAAACTGATTTTTTATTTATTTATTTATTTATTTGTTTGTTTTTTAGAATTCTTTAGTTAAAAAGAAGAGCATTTTTTAAAATAATTTTTTTTTGCAACAATGTAAAAGCCTTTATTGTCACTTTCGATCCATTCTGAAGTTCATGCTAAAGAAATAATATTGCTGGTTAAAAACCACCCTAGGATCGATATTTTTAGCTGCAGGATATTTTTATCATGATTGATCTGCTCACCCCTACAACACACTGCATTTAGAGTCAGGGGGTGTAAATTTTCCACAGGATGGTCGGGGGAAAATTGCTCATACTTTGTCTAGAAACATGTAAATATTTCATGTACTGTAGCTTCCAAAGGGCAGTCCTAAAAAATAAGAACTTTAAACAAAATAACCAATTAGTTTCCACAGATTCAATTGTTTGAAAAGTCTGAAAAAGATAATAATTCCTGCCATCTCACATTGTGACAATCATCCTGTTCAAAAGTTTACACCCCAGGGCTCTTAATGTTATACGTTGCCTTGAGTGTCAGTGAACGTTTGCAGATTTTGATCATCTAGGTAACAGCATGCATATCAAGTACGAGAATCAAATGTATGGAAACATTTGACCTAGTTTTCTGGTATAAATTCAGTTATCAGATGTTCAAATGGAGTCTGGTTGTCAAGTAGGCGCTGCATCAAAAAAAAAAAAAAAAAAGCTTATGATCTCTCTTTATTATTATTTTTTTAAAATCAATCTTTTCATTGCAAGATAATGTGTTAAGTTCTAGAAATGCCCCCCAGTCAAGCAATTCTAGAATTGGACCTGGCATAAAATTTTAAAGCTGGCATAATGTAGAATTTGCGATTTCCATTAATTTCCGTGATTTTTAACATCTGTCAAAGAATGCTACCGACATTAAGCCAAAAATATATATTTATAACTTACCTATCAGATGCCACCAGCACAAACAGAACAAAACAAACACATGAAACATTTTCTTCAAATGTTCAATGAAAAGTCTGCAAAAAAGTTAATAATATCTGCCATCTCACAATTATGAGATCCTCTCAGCTCATCTTCAGAGTCAAACTGAAACCTGCTGTGGTCGGTTCTCTTGAGAGATGAAGAGTGTGTGTTCTTGTACATGCGTGTTTAATCTGTAGGTGAAGAGTTTTCTTCCTGTCCTGATTTTATTGAACCGCACAGCTGATGCCTTCACAAAACAGATTTTACAGTGTACTAAGAAATAATGAATAAACAGTCAAATCGGTGTTAGCGGTTAAACTAGACTCTTACCTATCATGTGTCGTTGATAGCATACACAGATTGACGGCTTAATGACTTTTTCTCGGCTGCTACTGTAGCTTTAAGGAGTTTTGATGAAACATTGCATTCAAACCCATTAACAGTTCTCAAAGAAAAAATGCCATAGCACTTGCATATTATTGTTCTTTTGTTGGTTTTGATTGCTTCTATTGTCATCAAAGTCGCTTTGGATAAAGGCGTCTGCTAAATAACTAAATGTCATTCTGTTGTAAATTCATAGGTTTTTACAGACAATTTTGGTGCACATAGTATCTCACCTGATCCTGAGTGATGTACCGTGTCCTTTCTTCTGTTTGAACAATAACAACAAAATGTTACTTTGGTTAATTAGAATAAAATACATACTTTAACATATTTTTAAAGATATTCCAGCTTGTCGAATCAGCTGTATGCAATACTTGCCATATAGTCTTCCTTGTCTCCTGCAGCAACAGCAAATCACACCAGCAGCTGCAACCAGAACAGCAACAACAGCAGCAACAACACCAGCACTTATTACTGCTGTAAACAGACCGAAATCTGGAACAGCTAAAGACAGACAGTCATTATTACTAAAGATGGACATTTAGTAGAAAGTTGAATGACACTGATGTATTTGATAAAGGTGCCGTCTGGTGGGTTTGTAAGGAACAGCAGCTAAAACAGCAAGAAAAACAACAAGAAACAGCAGTGTTCACAGGAAAACTGATAATATCATGATGTATTTTTTCTAACAACAAAAGACTTCAAAACTTTAAGATTCCTAAGGTGACAAAAACCCAATGTGACAACTCTGTCATTTTGATGAGCATGTAAAGATGATAGATTTGATCTGAGTTAGGCTATAATATTGAGTGAAAGCTCACTTCTTCAAACAGGCCACAATGAAAACATTTACTGAGTTGATTTAAATGTATCAGTTTTCTGTTCAAATGTCAGTGTTGGGGAGTAGCTAGCTACAAGTAGCGAAGCGTACTGTAACTACATTTTTCAGTAGCTTTACAGTACAGCGACCCCACTTTTAAAACAGTGTAGCTTTTCCGGTAGGCTAGCTAACTATTTTTCCAGAAAGTATAGTGATGTAGCGCGACCAAAAGCTACATTCTGTTTTGAGTTCTGACGAGTCTCGAGCCTGTAATGTATTGAAGCAGCATAGCATCTTCTTTTGACTAGATCACAAACTAAATTTGATCATTACCGGCATCTGTTGTGACATCACGCGTCTCGCGGGTTTACAGTCTGTCCACCGACAAGAGATCGTCACAGGAGTGGATATTTCACATGAATCAACTGTAATTTACGCAGAACAAAGATTAAAATGCGCTCTACGTCAAAGACTTAAAGCACATACAGGAGGTGAATAATAGCCTTTTTAAACTGATTAATTTCTTCTTTATTGCACTCTAGATCAAATGTCTATTTTACAATGATGAACGGTCATATAATCTGTCCCCCCCCACAGTTTTGTAATGAACACTAATCAAACAGAAAATAAAATCACGATGTAGTAGTATGCTTATCATTTGGCAAAGGATGGTTGCGGTGGGATTCACGCAAAGCGCAGTTCACACGCGCAGCTGATGATTGACGTCTCCATTCACAGTCAGTGCTGTGAGTTTAACCTGCTTATTTTATGACTCCTCCGTATCCAGTTAAGATGCATACATTGTGTTCTTGCATTGATGCTACGTTAGTAGCAATTTTGCACTTTGACAGTCAGTTTAAGATAATATAACTATATAACTATATAACTATTCAGTGTTTTATTATTGTGTGTATTGGATAGTTTACAAAATCAAATGATTGGGACACTTTTTGTCATTGTAATGGCTTGGGAAAGTGTCCCAATGAACTAGCTAGCTACTTTTTCAGAAGGGTAGCTTGAATGTAGCTTAACTACTTTAATTTACAAGTAGCTTGTAGCTGGTCAAGCTACAGTTTCAGAGTACCTTCCCCAACACTGTCAAATGTTCAATTGAAAAAGCACCGAATGACTAAAATAAAAGTTACCAGTGACTGTAACATTGAATTCCTTGATATTGCTCATCTGTAATTTATAAACTCCAGAGTCAGTGGTTGTGATGTCCTTGATGGTCAGAGATCCAGTCTGATGATCCAGATGCAGTCTTCCTCTGAATCGCTCAGTATCTTCATTACACTGAACATCTGTACAGATAAAACTGAGATCTTTAGTGATTTGAGCGATGCGAGTGCCATTGAAATACCATCTGATTCTGTCTTCTTGGTTTGTTTCAACACCAGTGTGTAGAGTGACTGAATCTCCCTCCTTCACTGACACTTCATCTGTATCAAAACCAGATGCACCTGAAGAAGAAATGAATCACAATGTTTAATCAATTGCCCACTTCTTCCAAATGAAAGCAGATTTTATTCTGCTCTGTTCCTGTAGCTCAAATAGTAGAGCATGGTGCTAGCAATGCCAAGGTCATGGGTTTGATTCCCAGGGAAAGCAAGAGCTGATAAAATGTAAAAATTGTAACTTGAATGCAATGTAAGTCGCTTTGGATAAAAGTGTCTCATAAATGTAAATGTTCCTCTGCATTAATGGTGGCACAATTTGAGATGTCAAACATTTTGTCTTGATGAGAGTCCTACAATAATACACAAACGAACCAGTTCAATAGTTTACATACCCTTGATTTTTAATACAATGTTGTTACCTAAATTGTCAAAATCTGTCATGTTCCCTTGGAATTATAAAGTTCTATCTGCATTCCGAGTAGTTTTGAGATTTTGAGCTTCAAAGTTTTTGCATTCAATTCGACTGTGTAGACATAATTTTTTTTTGTTTTGTTTTAAATAAAAACTCCCAAAATGTACACAACATTTAAAACTCTATCTTTTGTACTAAAGGTCAGTACTAATTTCATAGTAAAGTACTGGCAGCAATGGCTCCAGCCATTTACTATAATTCTACCTCTTCTATATAGTTTTCCACTGTTTATAATACTAAATATTATCATACTGCATTTAAATTTTACATTATTAAAAAATAATAGGTGTCTGGACTGTCTGTGTCATGTTTTGCCCCTGTTTCTGTTCCTGTTTTACCTTATTTGGTTATGTTCCTGTCCTCGTTTGGTTTAATTAGTAATCCCATGCACCTGTCTTACCCTGATTATCCCATGTTTATAAGCCCCAGTCCGTCCAGTTAGTGTTTGTTGGGTTTATACGTCTTCACTTGTTGCTACGTGTTTGCTCCAGCGCCTATTGTGTGGATTTCCCCTGTGTTCTGTGGCTTAAAGATTGTGAAAGTTTACTCGTGACTCATGCGTGCTTCCTCGCCTAGCTAAATTGTGACAAATTACATATACTAGAAATGTTAATAATATATTTTATGTAATAAATAATGTTTACAAGCATGTAAAAAAAACTAATTCACCAGATGGAGAGAAAATAAAGTACAAATATGGTTTATCATTTGCTATTTATTAAAACATGGACAAAAAATAAAAATAAATGAATAAAAAAATAAAAATAAATAAAAAATAGGCATTGACTATTTGTCTGAAACTGACCCAAAGTGAAAAAAAGGAAAATAGTGCTTACTTTTTGGGGCAGTCTTGGCCTAATGGTTAGACAGTTGGACTTGTAACCCAAAACTTGTGGGTTTGAATCTCGGCGCTCTCTTCTACCTTCAATACCACAACTGAGGTGAGACCCTTGAGTAAGGCACTGAACCCCTAGTCTCGTGTATCCAGACCTTCAGACTGATGGCTGAAGGTCTGGAGTCCATGGCAGCTTTCATTAGCCAAGGCCTGCCCAGGAGGCCGTTTGGCTGACATGTCAAACAACCAATCACAGTTTGTTTTGTTCAGCGTCACATTTCGGGGCATGGAAATGTCACCACAACAGACCGGTGTGTAAAACTCTCAGACGTATTTTAAAGATTCTGTGCTGTGAACTTTAAATATTTCACATACTTTTGAAAATCCAGCGTTTAGTTGACCTTGATAAGCGCTCGTCGTCACAGTTGTAAACACGACCAGGAAGGCCAGGAATAATTCACGAAATACTATACAGCCATTTACTCTATTATTTTATTAATATTACTATTAATGTTCCTACAATCAATACAAAAAGAATATTGCAAAGGGATTACACACAATTACATAAAATAATGACCAATATTAAATAAAGCATAATTAACAAACACAAATGCATACACACATACACATCTTATAATAAAT